>JAJOOI010023818.1:0-19960 GCA_029582585.1 Solanum bukasovii
ATGCTTATTGCTTATGGTCATTTTAATTGCTTCCGCGACCAAGGATGTGTAATGATACGCTATGAGGCTTGTTTGGGGTTCCTTCGGGTTCCCCATTCGCCGGTCACGTCTAGGCCCTAGGCTTGGGTCGTGACAACGGGATGCAACATAAAACAAGTTTTGTCCAGAGTTCGAAAGTAGAAATCCTGTATGGACAACTGTTAGTGTTTTGAATATATCTTTTTGTACAAAATATATTTTGCGGTGATTCTTGTTTGTTTGCAACCTTAAGAGATGTACCTACATCTTTCATGAAGGTTATAAATTCTAGTTTTGCCGTTTTCCTTTTGAAATCTAAGTTGCGACATAAGGTACTAGGCTGGCCAGAATCACTGTTTTGGGAGCATAGTCGTATTTGTATAGGCTAAGCTTACTTGTGATGATAATCCTGTTTTACTTCGACATTATTGAGATACTAGGAATTAAATAAGTTATTTAATTGTATTTTTAAGGTTGCATATACTCGTGAACAAGTTGAGGACCTTGAAACGTTGGTTGGTCTACGGTCTGAACTCGCGAAGTTGTGTTGGACTGTTTCTTTGCTAAAGCACTGAGGTTTGTGTATAAACTTGTACTTTCACTCTTTTAACTGCTGGAATATCTGAAGGTTGATCTTGGTACCTTGGTTACCTCTTATCACTTTGCATTGTCGTGTTGGTATCCTTTAAGACGTTAAAGACGCTTGTGTAACTCGCCCACTTGTAAGGATTTGTTTGATCACTTGAAACTCTTGTTGGGACCTTGTCCTTCTTGTGGCTGTGACTTTGTCACTATTGGCATGCCTCTTGATTCGGATCATTTTCCATCTTGACTCTAGATTTTTAGTCCGTCTTAAGAATGAAAGTTGTCCATTTTAAGTACGAACTAGAAAACCATTTTTAATATGGTTCTTGGTTCTCTTGATTATTGGGCTTTGACCCTTCTTGATACAGGGCGTCGGTCCTTCTTGATACATGTTTGTGCTTGGTGTGACGACATGATATATATATTGGGCGAGACTTGTTATTGAATCTCTTGGAAAATGGTGTTATATGAGCGTTCTTGACATTTGGATCTTTAAATATCGAACTTGATACTCTTATTATATTGTTTACTTGATTTAATTATTATGTTTCAATGGTGCTGCCCATGACTTGAGAAAGTTAACTTGGTGAATCGGATGGCTCCGAACCTATAGTTTTTACACCACTAAGTTAGTTGCTTAACGATAGTTGTTTCTATCGTAGGGAATGATCGAGTGGTTGCATGAAGCTAGCCATTGGAGATGGAACTTTTGAGAGCCTTAAAGAAAGATCACATTTGCATATAGGCATCTATTTTTGTATAAACCTTGGGACTTGTACATGATCTATTGTGTTGTATATTTACATGAAATTTTGAGTACTAATTTGATCATGTCACCATGGGTTGTAATATAAGTATGTCTATATGTTTGGTTCTTTTGGGGTGTGTAAACCCAAGCCTTGTAATATATTAAATTTACCACTAATTTTGAATGATTGTGTGAAGCATGAACGACCTAGTTTGGGTACTCGGAAGTTGGTAATATTCTTTTTATGTCTTTTTTACTATTGTGAAATTAAGTTAGGGTTTTGAGAGAAGAGAAAAGAAGAGGAGAAAAGAGAAGAAGAAGCAAGGAATCGCCAAGTTCTTGAAGAATTGCTTATGTATTTCGTCAAGGGGTGATCCCTACGAGGTATGTGAGATTACATAGCATTGAATTAGTTCACCCACGCGCAATTCATGATTCAATTCAGCGTAATTATGTTCTTGAAAGAAAAAATTATGAGTTCTTGATGAAATTTATTTAAGTTTTTGTGGGTTCTAGTTGTTGAAGTTGTTGAGAAGTTTCTTCAGTTTGATTCATGAGATTAGGTGTTGTTTTAAGTAGATTCTTACATATTTTGGTTATGTAGTTGAATATAAGTGTTTGGAAAAAGAACCAATTGAATCTAGAGGGTTTATAGTTGAAAAACGAGCAAGAAAATACGTCAAAAACCTAGGGAGGGGGCTGGGGCGCCGCACCACTCAGAGTGCCTGAAGTTTGGGCTTTGGGGAGCCGCGCCAGCTAGTGCACCCCAACACATCTTCTGAAGTTTGCCCTTTGGCGCCCCGCGCCAGGGACACCAAGTCTTCCACCTTTTCCCACTTCTTTCCGTTTAAGTTCCCTAGCAACATACCTAAGTTTTATAGTTGATTTCTACACTATAAGGTACATCTAAACATCATGAAATCATCCCTAAACATGAGATCATGAGCCTTGAATCCATAATTCAATTCAAAGAAAGTTAAGAGTCAAGTGTGTAAATTGAATCCCATCAGTTGAGACCCCAACTTAATTACCAAAAGCGAATTTAATCAATTGGGTAGTGAAAAGACCACAATACCCTTCTAAAATTCGGTTTTGACCTTCCTTATCTAGACTAGACAACCCAACTTCAAATGGGCATATCTCCCTCATACAAACTCGAAATTGAGAAAACTCAGCGGAGTTGGAAATATAATTCAAAGATCTTTCCTACGGTATCTTGTAGTACACCTAACTCATCCTGAGCTAGGATTTATGGTCGTTTGAAGTTGACCAAAAACTCATCCTTAGCTTAATTTGTCAAGCTTTCCAAATTTGATTATTTCCAAAAACGGTTTCTTCCAAATTCTAGTTCTTTCAAATAGAGAGGTGTTACACTTAAATCATACACTAAACCCCCGGTCATCCGTCTAACTTTCAACATAATTGTTGTAATGCTTGAAACCTAAGAAAAAAAATAAAGAATACATAATATAGTTTCTTTTTTTATAAAAAAATTTAATTATTTTTCTACTTTTAAATATTCAATATATGTTTTAAGGGAAAACTATATGATATACATCCATATCATATATAAGAGTTTCCTAATTACCATTTTCCTACCATATATTGAGGAAGATATGTCTAAATGTATGTATTTTTGCTACCAGATACATTAAAATAGGGAGAGAGGCGAGCGCAATGGAGAGGAATGTGAGCGAGATAGTCATATATCCCAGATAGATGTGAATCACACTAGATACATGTATTTGTATGTATTCGGTGTGATTTACATTTATATGAGATACTAGATTCATAGGAGAGTGGCGAGCGAGGTTTGTCTATGTATCCCAAATGCATGCAAATTCACTTGGGTACAATGTATCTAGAACAAATTACACCTAATTTTTACCTCATGTATCCCGAGATACATGTATCTGGACGTACCAAAATTTAATAAGATTCATAGTATTGCAAATTAGAGTGTATCTAAATAATAAACTCCTAAACTAATGAAATTTCTGTAAATTTTTCAAAATGAAATCTTTTTAGAGAGAACATTCTCTATTTAATGATTGTTGGGTGGTATGAATCTGCATAAATCAAAGCCTAGAAAATAGATATCGAATACTCGATGTAAAACCAAAAAAATGAGGCCCAAATAATGTGGAATGTAAAGCCTTTACTTTAGTTGTTTTTCTGGCCGGCTTTGAACACATGAAAAGAGCACAAAGTATACAGTGAAATATAGCTAAAGAATAAAGATACACACTCGTTTGGTAGAGTGTAGAAAAATAATGCTAAATATAGTGTATTAGCAATGCTTGTATTAGTTATACTTACATTAGTTATACATACATTATTTGATTTGGTGTATTAAAAATGGCATGTATTGTACAAAAATATCCTCCATAATTATGGTGAAAAAAATGTAGAAGGGGTTTTGAGGGGTAATTGTCTCTTTAAAAGGCTAATGCATGCATTAAATCCCTTTACATCACTAATACCTAGAAATTCATGGTATTAGTAACACACTCTCCAATACACAATAAAGTGTATAATTAGTGCAAGCATTAATTATACATAGCATGAAAAAGTGCACCAAACAAGATACTACAAATACATATAGTTAATGCATGCATTAATTTTGCTAATACACTCTACCAAACAACCTGTAGTCATTTAAATTTATTAAATATAAATTTATAAAATGATTCAGATTATATTAAATTCTTAAATATATTATTCCAAATAAATATTGTGAATTAATATAATTGAGTTAATTATTTAAATCTAATAAATATGGATTTAATTAAAGTCTGCTCCATAAAGCTCATATGACATGTCACTTAAATCTGATTGGCCAAAGGGAATTCTATTTCTATCACAACTCCTCTATTCTAAAACTATAAATAGAGGTCCTCATAATTCAGAAAAGAGAACCAAAAATTATAAACAAGAAGCTAGAAAAAATGTGTGGTACAAACGCCATAAAATTCTCTATAAGCTACAAGTTTAAGAATTCAAGCATTCAAGTTCAAGAACAATCAAGATCAAGACCATCAGATTCAAGAAAAAGCACGAAGCCCTTGAATTTAAGTAAAAGTCAAGATCAAGATGAAGTTCAAGTTCAAGTTTATTAAAGATTCAAGAACAAGCTTTAATGCCTTTGAATCATATATAGATCAAGTTCAAGACAAATTCAAGATTAAGCTCAAGAGTCCTTGAATTTATATTTGAAAAGGCGAATCCAGAGGAATCATAGAGATTGTTACACTCGCACTTTGACATAATAAATACGATTGTTGTGATATTTTTCCATTCTTGATTATTATTTTCTTGGCACGAATTTTATTGTTTACAAATTCGGGCACGCCCAATGGGACAATCTCTACCTCTCATCTCAACTTTTCAAGCATCACAAAATTTCAAAATGTCTTCCACTATAGAAGAACAACTAGCAAGCTTAACTAAAGCAATTGAAGACCTGACAAAGTGTGCACACGAACAAGATGCTAAACTTTCCAAGCTAACGAATAAGATGGATAACATGATTGAGAGAAGATTGAGTCAAGCACCTCTGAAGCTTCCTAAAATTCAAGACGAAGGAGAGTATTGTGTAAAGCAAATAAAGATCAAAGAGATTCATATCTCCACTGAAGGTTTGATTACAATTGATCAATTGAAGGACTTCATCATAGAGTTTAGTTTCGAGAGTTCCACTCACCCGAATTCGATTCCGTAAAGTCGTATGGGTTCCTTAACATCTTATTTATCCATTCATGTGATCAAATTCATAATTAGATCCCCCATTCATTACTAGATTTCGCTAGACCTTGCCTGACTCATATTTCATTCAAATCTGGACTAGGCTACAATTTTTCAAGTCACTACTCAAAAGTTTTCTAGCCCAAATTCTTTCCCATTGGCTTTTCCATAACGACGGGAACATGTCATTACAATAGATATCAATTTACCCGTCACTCGTCCCCGAGTGATAAACTAGGAAAAACTAGCTAAGGTAAGAGTAGAGTAGTACCTGAGTCGTCAAATAACTGGGGATACTTATCTCGCATACTTTTTCTATCGACTCTGGGTTGCTAGAAGCTTAGCTTGGATATTTCTCACCTTTTCTTTAGCATCTTTCACCAAATAAACTCCCAAAGGATTTACATCTTCAGCCCCAAACCACCATATGGGTGATCTACACATCCTCTCATACAATGTCTCAATGAAGTCATCTCAATACTCAAGTGATAATATTGTTGTATATAAACTTAACTAACAACAAAAACGATTCTCAATAAACACCAAAGTTGATCGCAGCCACGTCTGCAACATGTTATCAAGGACCTTGACAATATCATCAGGACGAATCATTTCTCACATAAGCATGATAAAATTCTAAATCAATACTCGCTACAATTAGAAGTGAACCTGAACCAACCAGCACACACTCATAATACCCAACAATCATAGTTCTTATCAACATCTCCATCTCACACATAAATTTCCATGAGCTTAAGTTACAAAAAATTGGTCTTTAGACATCAGATACTCATTGAGGGATATGTCCAAGCATACAAACCCTCTACCAACACTATCGAAATGCTAGATTTAGTAACTGTGATTGTAGATTACCCTTAAGAACAGTAGAATTGGACCCAATGATCCCCACATTTAACCACACATAATTGATACATGACCTCGACGATAAGATAAATATTAAGATTGTCGAACAACCATAAATACGCATAGTAGCTCTTCTATAGATTCTCATAAGCAAGGTGGTACTTGTAGAACCACTAAAATACTTTAACAACTACAAGACAACACCAAATATGTGATTTGAAATAACCAAATCTTCCCACTCAACCAAGAGAACATCACATGATTGGTACCCCTGATCCACCACTAGGGATCCACACACAAAAGTGAAAACACACGTGATCATAGCTAGTGAAACATACTCACCACCATGTACAAAACGAAATAGATGGTCACGTAGGAATTTTACAGAATAGCACTAAAGGTTTTCCTCTGAAGAGTCAATACAGTCATTTCCATTGAGTTGACTTCATATACTCTTCACATCATTCCACCGAAGTCCACACTCTCAATACTAACAACCATCATGAACACTCCGACCATTTACCTTACTATAAACCAACACTTTTAAATGAAAACCTTTCTTAGGTACTTAACAATCAACAGTAATAAACTTTACGACTCAACCCAGATGTAAGTTATTTCAATTGCTCAATAACGAATACAATTTATCATTTGCTTTCTCTGCGTCACTTGATATGGCAAGCGGACTCACATTGCCAATTCATACCTTAACAAAATATATCACCACGAATGTAGACTTATAATGAAAAAAATCTGAATTGTAAATTCATCCGTATAACACAATCCCCTTATCTATCAACATTATCTTGTACCTTGAAGATTTTTATGAATTCATGGATCTTCGCTTATCATTGATCGCATCTCCATCGATCTTACAATATCCTTCGCTAAAATTTCACTCGTACTCATTACTAAACTCAAAAACAAAACCAAAGCACTTATCATCATACTCAAACTAATGTATGTACACTCATTTCTCAAATCTTTTCACATAGTTTTAACCAATCTGATGGACCCGTGACACTATTACCATAGCCACAACAACGAATGAATTCACGCGTCTCTGAACCCAATTATCTACCCCTCTGGAGATACCTCTTTAGCCTTTGCAATCAAACAAAACATTCTTGCTCTCGCCACTCTCTAAAGGTTGTACGACATCCCACTATTTTTCTTCATTATAATTCTAGCTTTTTTAAATTCGATTCGAGTGGTGTTCCACCATCTCTTAAAACTTCCCATACAACCACGTTACTCACCAAATATTAGAAAACCACAACCTTATATACTCACAAGTCGTAATTACTATACAAAAATTGCTTAACCAACAATCTTATTATATAGTTGCATTCCATCACAATCCATCACGAACTCTTACTACCATTATGCTCACTCAGCCCTGGCCATCACTACGAAGTCAACCTTCTAATCAACACGACGCCTCAAACTCAGGTATTCTCACCAAATTCAAAGGACTAACCCAATTTTTATACGCACTTTCTTACTAAAATATTCAATTTCCTTGACCCACGTATACTCAATGGAGCTTTATTTATCCATAAGCTTGTCATGCTGGTATCATTCCACTCATTTATGGCTTAAGATAAAATCACCAGTCCTCATACTACCACTTTTCTTCTTAACAAATAAGATAGGAATACCCCACGGGAAAGCACTAGGACGGATGAAACCTTTATCAAGAAGCTCCTAGATTTGAGCCTTAAGCTCTCTCAATTCTATCGGAGCCATGCGATAAAAAGGGATGGAAATAGGGCGAGTATCCTATTCCAAGTCAATGCAGAAATCTATATCTCTATCTGGAGGCATACCAGGCAAATCGGTAAGAAACAATTCCTTAAACTCAGGCACTACAAGAATAGACTCAATAGAGGGAGACTCACCTCAACATCCCGAACATGAGGCAAATATGCCAAACATCCCCGCCCCACCAGTTTCCTATCCCGAATGGAGGATATGACCTTAGCTGGCTTAGGCTTGTACATCCCTTCCCACTCTAACATTTCCCTACTAGGGATCTCTAGAGTCACAGACTTATCATTACAATTAAGCATATCAAAATAAGGGGACAACCAAGTCATGCCTAAGATTATATCGAAGTCAATCATATCCAAAATAACCAAGTCAGCACAAGTTTGAAAATCCATAAACAAAACAGGACAATCACGATACACATGGGTGACTATGATAGACTCTCCAACAAGGGTAGAAACATGGATGAGGGCATCAAGTACATCACAAATCATATCAAATTCCCAAGGAAAACTGAACTGACACATATGAATAAGTAGAACCCAGATCAAACAAACAGTAGCCATCCGAGCACAGAAAAGAGTAGTACATGTGACCTCTACATCAGACACTTCAGCCTCGGTCTTGCCCGAAATATCATAAGACTGAGCCATGTCATCTTGACGAGCAACCTCCTTGCCTGGATGCACTGCTCCCCTACCTGCATTACCATTTCCCCAGCCTCCACGGCCTCGCTAGTTTCTTCATCATATGCCCCGGTTCTCCACAATTTTAACATACTTAATAACTTAACCAAGTAAGCATCACTGCTATAGTAGTAATCTTATCATGACCTTCTTTGATATACACTCAATCTAGGAAATCGCAACAGAGATTCTAACCTCAATTGTCACAACATAATTTCATCATTTACTAAGAAACCCATACATGATATGACAATAATATTAAATGCATTTTCCAAGTAATGGTGTTCATTATCTAGCCTTCCCTTACAAAACTTTTTAAATGTTGTCACCTTGGTAAAGTCTTCTGACTTCACCCCCTTCTACCTCCGTCACCAAATAAACCACAACCTGAAAAGGTTTATGCTAAAGAAGCCACCTATAAGCTTAAATCTGTAAATCTGACTTTAATCCCTGCACAACACACGGCAAATTTTCTCTTCTAGACTGAAACAAAGTAGAGTACCATATTTGGATCAAACACAAACTTTTTCCCTAAAGGCTGCAACAAATACATTATATTTCTCTATATTTAGGAACTCATCTCTCCTCCTATCCCTCAAAGTTCAGGATATATACTTATCCATACAGAAAGCTATAAAATATTTCCCAAGTCATGAGTAGTGCATTTACTAGTCAACACTCAACATGAAACCACCACCATATTTTGGTGTCTCCCTTAAACTGGTATATCACAAACTCAACGCCAAATCACTCTACCTTATCCATCTTATGAAGCAGCACACGACAATCAACAAGAAAATCATAAGAATCTTCAGATTCAATACCCAAGAAGAATGAAGGTTTCAAACTTAAGAACATAATACAAACCTCATGTTTATCTATAGTCATTACATTCCCACAGTGAGTCAGGGAAACAAACCTATTTTCAAGGACACACTTTCTATTGCTGGTGTTGTTGTTTCCACATTTACAACTCAATTACTAACCAGATGTGAAATAGAGTGAAGATATTCAGATACCAATTTGTATCACTTAGATACCAATTGGATTCAATTCATAGCACGAAAGGAGTAGAAAGAAATGAGTTTTTCCTAAAGTCCTATAGTCTCTCAAAGAAAAGTACAAACGTCTCCGTACCGTTCCACATGACTTTACTAGACTCGTTTTGGTACAATGAGATCAACAGACCTAGGGCTCTGATACCAACTTTGTCACGACCCAGACCGTCTTGATTGGTACCCACACTAACCCTACGGTGGGAGAACCATTATTACAACCCAAACTAACAACTTAACCAAATACTACACATTTAAAGATATGGAAGCAGGTTTAAATGACCAAAAGAAATACGGAGTTTCCATAACCTCCAAAGGTTTAAACAAATAACTAACCAAACTAATGAGGAAATCTTATCCCCTAGAACCTGAAAGTCATGGTACCAAAACATCTAAATTCAACAAGTCTAAGAAAGAGGGGGTACAACCCCAACCAACATAAAAAATAACTAAATAGTCTAATGATATACCTTGAGTTTACGATATTTTTTTATACATTTAACTTAGAAATTGTGTGTGTCTAGGGGTATATTGTGTTATAAATAATGTTTTATGTGTTATGTTTGTAGGAAATAGGCTTGGACGTGATTGATAGAGATGATAGCTGAAATTATGCAGAAGGAGCCATCTACGAAAGTGGCCCACAGACCGTCGATGGCAGGCGTAAATGGATCGGAGCATCAAGGAATTCTGACTAAGTGTAGAACTACGAAGCAACTGACGAACTGTAGGTCGACCCACGGGCCGTCCTGCACATCCTTCGATGGATTCCGAGAGTTGAAGTTCTAGTACCTGATAAAAATGCTAAGTATGGAGACACGATAGGGGACCTACGGACCATAGGTCGACCCATGGTCTGTAGGTTGAGTTGTCGATTGAAGCCGCATTCCAGAAGTTTATTTTTCTTATTTTGTTTCCTTTTTATTTTAGGACTTATTTTCTATAAATATGAGTTATAAACCTCATTTTTAGGGGTTAGACATTGATCCCTTTATGCCATCTGATGTTGAAAAGGTGGTAGAAATAGATGCAGATGAGATTGAGGTTACTGTAGAGACGAAAAATGTCACAGAAAAGGAAGATGAGTTGACTCGGAAGGTTGCTCCTATGACTAGAACTCCACCTCCTTTTCCACAGAGGTTAGTAATAAACACTAAAGAAGGAAAATATCGGAGGTTTATAACTATGTTGAAAAAGTTTTCCATCAATGCCCCGTTGATAGAAGTTTTGGAGCAAATGACTAGGTATGCAAAGTTCATGAAGGACTTGGTGACCAAAAAGAGGGTTGTCAATTTTGAGAATGATGAGATGTTGCAGCATTGTAGTTCCATTTCTACGAGGTCACTGGTACAAAAGAAAGAGGGAGCTTTCACTATTCCTTGCACCATCAGTAAGATGCACTTTGCAAAAACTTTGTGTGATTTGGGTACCAGCATTAATTTGATGTCATTGTCGATTTATAAGAAGTTGGGTTTAGGAGCTCCAAAACCAATTGCGATGCGCTTACTTATGGTTGATAGAACTGTGAAAAAGCCCATTGGAGTGCTTCAAGATGTCTTTGTGAAATTGGGGTCATTTATTTTTTCGGCAAATTTTGTGATACTTGATTGCGAGGTTGACTTTGAGGTCCTCATCATCTTAGGGAGATCATTTCTTTCTACTGGGCATGCGTTAGTTGATATGGAGAAAGTGCAAATGAAGTTCTGACTAAATAAGGAGGATGTGACCTTTAACATCTGTAAATCTATGAAGCAGGAAAGTGATCTTAAACCAGTATTTGTGGTGAGTCACATTTTTTAAAAAGGTGTTGAAGTGTCTAGTAAGGAGAAGTTAGGTGCAACCTTGTGCACAGAGAAAAAGCACCATGATCAAAAGACAGAAAAGTGCAAACTAGCTCCTGGGGATCTGGTGTTGCTGTTTAAATCAAGGTTGTATTGATTTCCTATTTATTTTTTATTGAATTTTATTTTACAGAATAAACCTAAACTAAAACTAAACTGAACTAAATGAAGCGAAGTTTACTGAAATTGTGTACTTGTACTATAAATACTATAAAGAAAATAAGAATGGGATGAATTAGATAAATATACGGAACCCCTTAGTGGACCGGACCATTCAGAGTGACCCAAGTATCCCCACATGGAGTGATTGAGCTCGAGAAAAGGAGTGGGACAAGGTTCAAGGCTGACCACCGGAGGATAAAAAGCTACATGGGAAATTCTGAGAGTGTCAATGTAGTGATAGAGGCATGGCACATTGATGAAGTCTGAGTAATCAAGGGATCTGTGTCGTGCCGCGACGTTAAATCAAGCGCTTCATAGGAGGCAACCCAAGATGTATAATCTAGCCAACTAAAGGTTTTATTTTCGAGATAAGAGTTTTCTTCTTTTATTTTAATGTTTGCATCTCTTTAGATAGTTATTTTACTTTTGTATTAGTGTTGGCTAGATATAGAATAGTGTCCGTGTCTAAAAGATGTCCAGAAAGTGTAAAAATAAAGTCCTAATGGTCGCTACGTGTGCATGGAAGAAAGGTAAAATCTGCAGAAAAACAGTTGTGCAGTGGTCTACGGACCACATCGACGGTCTGTTGGTCTATCCATGGATCGTGAATGGCGCCCGTAGATCCCAGGTAAGTTTTTAAATTGTCCAAGTGTCAGAATGACCTACGTACCAGACCTACTTTCTGTAGGTCGACCCACGAACCGTCAACGGGGTCTCGTGGGTCCAAAATTAGGGTTTGCCTGACCCGATTCGAAACCCTTTTAAATAAAAACCTTTCATTTTAAAATCATTCCCCACTTCCAAAACTCCCTCCCAACCATTTTTCAACCCTCCAAATACCCATAATCATCCATAAATCCCCAAAATTACTCCCATATCAATAACCCCTACCCCATAAAATCACTCTCCTTCCACAAAATCATTCCATCACCTCCAAATTCTTCCCCAATACTGTCACTGTCCGGGTTTGGTGTCAAAAGGCCAGTAAAGGTTGAAAGCATTTATTGCACTACCACACTCACCCACTTTGATTACTTGTAAGGTAAATGACTTCATCCTTACTTTGAATTCACTGTTCATTGTTTATATCATGAAGTCACAAGGTTGGTTCTTGACCTTGGGTTGTTACTCTTCTAATTAAATGTTGAATTGTAGTTATAAACACCCTTGGAACGTTAAAATGTGAGTGTGTTAAAATTTAAAACCACATAATTCAAGTATTGGGTCTAATTAGATATTTTGACTTAGGTTCGTAGTTTTGATCTCTGTGTAATTGGAACCCTAAGGATGATAAACTACCAAAATATATGTTGAAATGCATATGTAGGCCTAATATGTTTGTATAATTATTGAAATATGGCATGAAATGTACGTTAAAATTTAAGACCTGGCACAGCACTGACCCACAGACCGTAAGTCAACCTACGGACCGTAGGTCAAGTCCCGTAGACCAGTGACACCCCAAAATTTTCTTAAGTGTAGAACCACGGTGTGGACTAATGGTCCGTTGTTCCATCAACGGACCATTCTACACATTTGTGGTTCCGACATCTGGACTTGATTTTCAACCATCTGGCCAAGAGAGGGGACCCACAGACCGTCGTTCCATCGACGGACCGTAGGTCGACAATTCAGCTACTGTCTAGATTTTTTAAAATTTTTTGTTTGGGTCCGTTTCTTGTTCTAAAATTCTCCCATGTGTTTTATTGTTCTAAGCTTCCACAGGTACCATGGCTCCTAAGTAAGCTCTCACATACGCCACGAAGGAAAATTCCAAGTTCGTAACACCTTCTCGACGTCTTATCGATGAGGATGATGATGAGTACATTCCTCCAGCCACCAGGACCTCCCTTACTGCTCCCCGCACTACTCGGAACAAAGCTCAGTAGGTGAGTTTCGATGAGGTCACTGCCTCACAGTCTAAGGAGGGGGCCACATCGATCGGCTCACAGGCTGACTCTGAGTCGCAGTCCGTCTCCAGTTCTAGCGGCAGCACCGCCTCCTCTTCTGAGGCTGATGATACGGCCGACATTTCAGTGCCCCCCAATTCTGATCCTACACCAATCGCTATGGAGCCAAACAAGTGGTGCATGACCGACCAATACCAGATATACACAGATGCTCGTATGTTGAATGAGCACGAAAAGATGGCCAGACTTGTCACTGAGGAGCATCATGTTCTCACAGGCAGCCTCCACCCCGCTCTAGTCATTCATGAGCTTTTCCAAAGGCACATATGTGAATGTATGGCACGGAGCCTAGGGACCTACCGTGAGAAGATAGTCCGGGAGTTCTATGCTTTCTATGCGGCCACTGTGAGAAATTCTAGCTCCAAACGGGCCAAGCCCGCCACTCAGCCTCCACTCGAGTCCACCTTAGTGCGAGGTTTCACAGTCGATATATCAGAGGTCACCCTCCGCAGGTTCATCTATGGCCCAAACCACACTCTGCCCATCAATACAAGAGAGTTCAACTATTATATGGGCATCATTTAAAGCGGGTCATTTCAAAGGAATGTCGAGCAGAGGGAATCCCTTGTGAGATGGTTGGCATGAAAAATTGCTACGAATGGAGAGCGCGCTGAGTGGGTCCAAACTTTTAGCTTGGGTATCAAGAAGGCGACAATGAGCTTCGCTGCAAAGTTCTTATGGTTGATGGTGCGGAATCGTGTGTCCCCTACTCAGGCAAACAACATGGTTACATGGGACCGAGTAGTGATTGTTGCAGCTTTGGTAGCGGGGCTTGAGATAGACTTTGCCCGCATATTGATTGCAAAAATCCATGAGAGGGCCTTCAAGGCCACCACCATGTTGCCGTTCTCGTGCCTCATCTTCCAGCTCTGTACGGATGCTTCTATCCCCGTTTGGCATTGTGACTGATTTCTTAATGCAACCAAGACTCTAGTTATCAGCCTTATTCGGGATGACACCAAATTAACTGCACCTCGCCGGGAGCCACAGATTGAGGTACCACCATTGGGAGATGATCTTGTTGTGGATGTGGAGCAGATGCAGGTTGATGACACTGCCCCTACAGTGGATGCCCAGGCTCCCCCGTCGTCGGCCACTAGTCAGGCCCCTAGCTACTCTCTCGAGCCACTCCCTCTTCCGGGTTCACTCTCATTTCTCTAGCTTGAGTTCTGAAGCTGGAAACATAGATGGACCACACTGCTGCAGCATATTAGGCCGTGGATGCAGCGTTCGATTGAGAAGTCTGAGGCCAGGATAGAGCAGCTGATGGACCAAAAGACTCAGGTTGTTCATAAGTGTCTGGATGCCTTCGAGTTGCGAGTCTTGGAGAGGCCGACCACGACTATTGATTTGGCTACCTTCCAGACGGAGTTGGACAACCTTCGTGCTGATGTTGTTGCCCTACTAGCCCCTCCCGAGTCTGCACCAAAGGCTGCCCCTATAGAGGAGGTTGATATCTTGGTGATGTCTGCCCTATTTGGCGATTCCATGCTACCACCGGACTCTTCACGTGCCTCTAGGTAGCTCCCCCGCTCCAGTCGTACTTCTGCTGATGCTGAGGCTTAGAGATTGAGAAAGAAGGAGTGCCAGCAATTGGAGGAGGCCACAAAGGCGTCGTTACTAGAGGAGGATATGAGACAGTAGCGGGCCAGAGAGATAGGTGTTGGCCCATCTGGGCGTGTGAGCACTACTGAGAGTGTTGGGATAGTTGATGGGAGCGCTATTGATGGCGTTCCTAGTGTTGATCCAGCGGGCTCCGAGAAACCGGACACACCCGCTTCTTGAGAGGTCTTCGGCGTATATGCGCCACAGATTTGCTTCACCCTATGTTTTAATTTTGATTTTTGTGCATTGGGGACAATTTCACCTTATTTTGTTAGGGGTGGGGTAAATGGATTGGAGTGTAAGGTTGAAGTTTGAGTAACCCAACTCATAATCCTCCTTTAGGGTTTTCTTGCCTATGTTCTTTTCCCCCAAAGAACTGTTTTAATTTATGTTGAACTGGCATGTTTAGGAATGTATGTGTAGAAGTAAGTAGATGAATGAAAACAAGATGGCATAAAAAGCATGAAAAGTTGATATCCGTCCAAAAAAATGTTTGAAAATGTGCTAGAATATATAGGCTTGATGAGTTGAATGTGTTGGCTCTTAATATAACATGATAAAGAACCGATTTGATCTCATGACTTAAGCTGAAACTTGATCTGGGTAATCTGATAATCTGATAATGAAACAATGTGCCAAGTGTGAGTGAGAAAATTTTGATTGTTCAGACAGTATTGTGCCAATCTAGAACTTCCCCCGTTGGTCCTGCTAAGATAATCTAGGCTAGAAGCTTGGAAATGATCATAGGCCCTTGTTTTGATAAGTCCACTAATGCTAAAATGATCCAACCAAATGAAATAGATGTTCCCTTTGATCCAAAGGTTTGAGCCTAAAATAGACCATTTTTTTCAATACACCTAACTCACCTTCCCTAAAATCATTGTGTTTGCCCCGGTCCCTCATTGGACATGTGCACCTTCACTTAGGGCAAAGCCTAAGTTGAGGGTGGCTAATTCAGAAGTTACTTTGATCTTGTCCCTAGTCCGATATTGGATATTGTGCACCTCAACTTATGCCAAACACATGAGTTGAGGGTGGCTGTGAAAAAGAAAACCGAAAGAAAAATGGTATGAAAAGATTTTTGTGTTGAAGAGAGAAACATAAAAGAAAAAGATGTGACTTTGTGCAAAAGAAGAAAAAAGATGAAAAACAAAAGTGCTGAAAAAAATAAAGAAAAATAAAGTGAAAGAAAAAGAAGAAAGTGAAAATAAGAGTTATAAAGTCAAAAGTCGCATCTGTGTTGAAAATAGCCAAGGGAAAGAAAAGAAAATAAAAAGATGTCAAGAATTGGTGGATAAAAGAGGTAAAACTCCAATGTAATGTCAAGGAGGGCAGAAAGTCACTAAAAAGTATCCAAATATATCCTATTTGACCCTGAGCCTACGTTACAAGCTAAGAAAGTCCTATAGTGATCCTAGTAACTAGTTTGGAGAGTCTATGCAGTGAAAATAAGGGCAAACCTATGGTATTGAGCACTAACTGTACTTGAAGTCACTTCTAAGCGTGAGTGTTGAATGAATCCTAAAACTCAAAATTCATATCTATTGTGCGAAAAAGGATTTCGTTTGAAGTGAGGGTACTAGTTACATTGTTAGAGAGTTGGTACCTTGGTGATTGTGAAAAATGTATGTTGTGGTGTCTATTGGTCGATCTATGTCATATCTTGAACTGCATGAGTTAGCTTGTTGAGTCTAAATGAAAAGATTTGCACTATTGTCATAGAATTGAGTTAGCAAGCCATGTGATTGCTTGAGTTTGAATGTCTGCTTCTACACAAGTGTCGTTTAGAGTTTTAGTGTGCTGCTTGAGGACAAACAACGAGTTTAAGTTGAGGGTGTTGATATACCGTGAGTTTACGTGGTACCCGATCCCAATTAGTGTGTCAGACGTGACACCCGAGCTCATATATGCGCCAGAACGTGGCACCCGATCCAAGTTAGTGTGCCGAAACGTGGCACCCGATCCAAGTTAGTGTGTGAGAACGTGACACTCGATCCAATCATCATACCACAATCACAAACACAATGTACATTCACAAAATCATACAATCAAGTGTTGATTCATGGCATACAATCGTTCATTCATACTCACTTACATTAGATTTAATCAATAGTGCTACATTCACATACATACATGTATTACAATGAAGCAATTACCCACATACATCACACAAACATGAAATCAAATCATCACCTACCTCCAAACCAAGCTTGAATCCTCCTAAGATACTTGATCCTTCCCTTTACGGATTCTTTCCACTTGTTCTAGGTCTACAAGCAATCAATTCAATGCGAGGATCAATAATTAAGGTCTAATATATCCGGATTATAACAAAACCAATAACCCTAGACCAAACCCATGATCCTAAGATGCAGCTAGGACTTTTTCCCACCATCCAAAATAGTTCAAAACCCTCCCCCAACAATATATGATCAAGATTCCAAGTTCTAAGGATCGAAAAACGGATTAGGGGAGTAAAATCCTTACATTTAGTGCTATAAGAGGTGGAAAACTGTCAAGAACTTACCCTGGTTCGTCTGTTAGCTCTCAAGAACAAATATTGCAGAATAATGACGTTTTGGAGTTTATTTCTGATTTAAGTCGCGACTGGCCCGCTATGGCGGGCCCCATCCCACCATAGTGACATCGCCCTGGAGGCTTGCACGGAAACAGAGAGTTGAAATTAGAGTTTCAAACCCCCTTTTTACAACACACCTCCAATTCATGAAATTCAAAAACTACCCTTTCACGCTAAGTTCAGTTTCGGGAGTTCCACTCGCCCGAATTCGATTATGTAAAGTCGTACGGGTTCCTTAACGTCTTAGCTATCCACTCATGTGATCAAATTCATAATTAGATCCCCCATTCATTGTCATATTTCGCTAGTCCTCGCCTGACTTAGATTTCGTTCAAATCTGGACTAGGCTACAATTTTTCAAGTCACTACTCAAAAGTTTTCTGACCCAAATTCTTTCCCCGTTGGCTTTTTCATAACGACAGGAACATGTCGTTACACCTAGTCTTAGAAAGATAAAATATCTCGACAAGACTTGAAGAATGGGGCATTTGCAGTCATTTAAAATTTATTAAATATAAATTTATAAAATGATTCAGATTATATTAAATTCTTGAATATAATAGTCCAAATAAATACTTTGGATTAATATAATTGAGTTAATTATTTAAATTCAATAAATATGGATTTAATTAAAGTCTACGCCATAAAGCTCATTTGCCATGTCACTTAAATCTAATTAGCCGAAGGGAATCATATTCCTATCACAACTCCTCTATTCTAAAACTATAAACAGAGGTCCTCATAATTCAGAAAAGAGAACCAAAAATTCTAAACAAGAAGCTAGAGAAAATTTGTGGTACAAACGCCATAAAATTCTCTATAAGCTACTAGTTTAAGAATTCAAGCATTCAAGTTCAAGAACAATCAAGATCAAGACCATCGATTCAAGAACAAGCTCGAAGCCCTTGAATTCAAGTAAAAGTCAAGATAAAATTCAAGTTCAAGTTCATCAAAGATTCAAGACCAAGCTTTAAAGCCCTTGAATCATAAATCAAGTTCAAGACAAATTCAAGATTAAGCTCAAGCGCCCTTCAATTTATATTTGAAAAGGCAAATTCAGAGAAATCATAGAGATTGTAACACTCGCACTTTGAAACAATAAATACGATTGTTGCGATATTTTTCCGTTCTTGATTATTGTTTTCTCAACGCGAATTTTATTGTCTACGGTCGATCTTATGAATTATTCTTATTTATTTTATATATTTATTATATTTATTTTTGTACATGACAACTTCTTTGTTATTGATACCATCTCAAAATCAGAATACACATAATAGCAATAACAATATCTTGTGTAAGAAGATCTGAGGTTCAAATTTCCAATCGAATATTGCTGTACTAAAAGAAGTAGAAAGCAAATATAAAAACATGGCATCCCTACCCTAGAGTAATGAACCTTTGCCATGTGAAATCTGGATAAAGTGCAGAAATCCAAATTTAATAATTAAGAATCAAGATTGATTAGTCACAAATTTACTTTAAGATAATGATAATCTATTAATTAATTACTATTAATTATAAGAAAATGTGGCAGATTTGAGGAAATCGGATGGCCTAACTAGTTATGTCGGCTAAGTGCTCCCTGCAATTGTGCAGATTCCATTGATAATGTGGTACCAGTACCAGTAATTATTTATTTTCAACTATTGATCATCGAAAACAATAAGAAATTTTGGAAAACTGGATCGTATAAGCAAACAAGATTAAAACGTATAGGGGTACAAAGAAAGTGTATTATTGGCATGTGGAGATGATTTTTTTTTTTTTTTGTTAATAACAATGTAGTATCAACTATGCAATTTTTCTTTAAGGGTGTGTTTGGTATGAAGAAATGTTTTCCTGTTTTCCCACGTTTGATTGGCTTAAATGTTTTGGAAAAATGTTTTTTCAAATCAACTCATTTTTCTCAAATTTAAGGAAAATGACTTCCCTTCAAATATTAAGGAAAACATTTTCCAAAACTCTACTTCATTCTTCAATATTTTTTCTTACCCTACCCCGTACCCATAATCAACCCTCCCCATCAAATAAATAAATTCAAATTTTAAATTTTCTTTTTTTAAAAAAAATTTCAAATGTTTATTTACCTCTAACCAACCCCTCCCAAATATTTCAAAATTTTAAAATTTCATTTTTTACCCCACCCCATACCCTGACCCCCTCCCCCCGCCCCCGTCAATTTTTATTTTTTTAAAAAAAAAATTTTGAAAAATATTTCAAATTTAAAAAAAATTATTTTTTACGCCGTGGGGGGGGGGGGGGGGGGGGGGGGGGGGGGGGGGGGGGGGGGGGGGGGGGGGGGGGGGGGGGGGGGGGGGGGGGGGGGGGGGG
>JAJOOI010023819.1:0-36611 GCA_029582585.1 Solanum bukasovii
TCGTGGGATTCATCAAGTCTAAGGTATGGTGACCCTTGATCCTTGATTATCCTTTCTTTCAAGGAGTCCATTCAAAAGGGTTTCAAAAGTCTTCAAAGAACAAAAGGCCTAATTTCTATTCTAAGCATGGGTTCATTGATAAATTGTTTTCAAAAGCACTACATTGGTGAATTAAAGTATAATTGATGATTTTATATGAACTTTCTTCACGAATCCATGTTTTCACTAAAACCCTAAATTTGCTATGAAGTGGGTCTATTTCTATAAATTCAAAGTTGATGGAAATATGTGTAAAGTGAATTGTATTGACTTATATACGAGGGCATATTTGAATGAATTAGCCAAGCTACAATTGTCGGCCTACCCAAACCTCTAGAGTTGGAGAAATTACAGTTACCTGTATTGATGGGCCTCTTAGAAAAAGCCTTGGCCTACCCGTCCCGTCAAACTCCTTCTACCTTCTTCACTGAGTCTGTCACTTCATTAAAGCTTTTACCTGCATAGGTCTTGTGAATAGAAAATACCTGCAACTCGAGATTCAATACCTTGACGAAAAACAGATCCTCACTTCTTCTGTAGTCACCTACTGCATCGCATATCTGGAGAAGGCATGGAACTAGCATCATAAGCAGCTACAGTCTTACCACCCTGCCCCAAAGCTATGAACTGATCCTACTTGCAGTCCCTCTATGTCCGAGGAACATACTTCTCCAGAAACAAGGCATTTAACAGAACCGAGGTAAGTGGAGGCAAGACTTGCAACTAGCATTCCACAAAGGCTCTCCACCACTGCTTAGCCTTACCTTGAAGCTGAAAGGTCACAAACTCAAATCCACGTTGGTGCACAATACCCAATTAGTGAAGTCTCTCATAGTAATCTAGGATGAAGTCATAGGAATCCTCACTATCATAACCATGGAACACTAATGGCTTTAACTTCAAAAACTTGGTCAGCATCTCGTTCTTACTGTCAGTCATCACAGGGCCCAAAAGTGGACGGAAAAAGGTATCATCATTCAACACTCCATCCATCTTAGGGACTTTAGCAACAACAGGACAAATGACTGGAGGTTAAGTAGCTTGCACCAACCCACCCAGAAAAGTCAAAAGTTGTTGAGCTATAGCTCTATTCAAAGGGGAGAGTCCTGCAGTCCCAACTTATGCTTCCTCGTCTTGTTCAGCATCCTCTTTTACCTCAATCTCCACATTCTTTTCTACCTCGTCGTAGGTGCGGTAGGGGCTCTTTTCCCTAGGTACATTCCTAGCTTGGGCTTTATCCCTGGCGGGTGCTACCCTTCATCGACCTCTTTCCCTTCCTCTTCCTCTACCCTAGCCTCTGCCACATGCCACATCTCTAACTGACTAGAGATGTTAGGACATGCCCTAGCTAAATCCATCAAAAACTGAAACTAAAGAGTGAAACTAGAAAGGTAATCATGTCAATCGTCCTCAAAGAATGAGGACTCAGCACTGATGCTGCTGAAATGTAGATCGGGAACCGATCGAAGCGTGATTAGAATGCTAAGGACCTGAACCTACCTCACGAGAAGATGTAGCGCAAAGTATGCGTCAGTACTTGAAAGAAACTGAGCATGCATGATAGAATAAAGCTGAATAAAACATATAACTAAACAAAGCGATAAAGCAATGATATAATCTAAACATGATTATATGCTAAAACATGCTGAACATGAATCATCTGAATATAATGACCAAGTTTATAACATACTGAAACTGAATGTTGAACCGTAACTGATAACATTGTCAATACACTAGAATATGTCTGTGGGAGCTAGTAATAACTGACATAAAAGAACATGAGCTAAATATAGAGTCCGATGTATATGCCCTATTGAGATGACCCAATATCCCTTTCCAAGGGTATAGAGGCATGACTGGCATGATCACTAAGTATAATGCCCATTCAGAGGACTTACCTACGGGGAATGTAGTTTTGGGACTATGAGGGTGACTGACCCTAGTCCAACTCGGTATTAAGCCTACTTCCAATAAAATGAATGAAATAAAAGAAACTGTAATAAACTGAATAACTCGAGATTCTGACTTATCAGCTGAAAATGCAATATAAATATATAGATAATGAAACATTCTTAACTGGAGCCTGTATAACTTAATAAACTGACCTCGCAAGTGTAATTCATGAACTAAACGAATCTACACAACTAGGGTGTTGAGTTTCAAGCAAGAACTAAGAAATAGTTTCACTAAAAACATGATAATCTGATTTGGATTGGTCTAAATACTAAATTACAACGTAAATTATGAAATTCTAGAAACCGTAGGTCTAACATGATATAGAGAATCAAGAATCTGCCTAAATTCTAGGGAACTAATGGCTGAAAGGAACCCACTAGTGAAATCCCACATACTTGGTAACGAAATCCATAGAGAAATCTTTCGATTTTGGGACTGGAACTGATGAAAACCTTGCTGCGTTTTCCTGATGGGCTGCTCGATATTTTCTCACTCTCTCTCTTTCTCTAAGTTTTCGCTTGATTTTGGTGAATGATTGATTAGGGTAATTTCTAATTTAGTTGCAAGGCTAAAAATGAACAAAACCACGTACTTTAGGGGTTAAACGACGTAGTTTAGGGGTCCAGCGCATATGGAAAAGAAAAAATGACCCCTGACTTAAAAGCTATCGGGGGTCACCGACGGTCTGTTCTGGTCGCCTGTCGTTTAGTGACTGGGAGCTGGAAGCTGTGGTCTCGATCAACGGACCAGGACCACGACCCGTGGTCTGACCTATGGTCCGTGGGTCTGGCCGTGGGTCGACCCTTAGACCAAATTTTTTGGACTTTCTAGGGAAGGCTACAGGTGGTCATCCACGGACCCCACCTACGGTTCGTGAGTTACCCTACGGTATTTGGGTGGCACCTGCAACTTTTGAAATCTCTATTAAGGTCTTTCTAGGATATGGGGTGTTACATTTTCTCCCCCTTGGGAACATTCGTCCTCGAATGAAGACTAAACTAGCTGAATAAGGAGGGAAATAGTTGCAAACCCTACCACTAAACACAGGAAACTGAAATCTGATTGAACTAAGTTCCAAGAACATGCAATTATGCTGATTATGCAAGTATAGCTGAAGGAACAAGATAATAACACTGAATCTACGCATGAATGACTGAAAAAATGGAGAGAAACCATTACCTCACGCTAGAATGGAAATGAAAGGAAAGAGATGAGGATACTTGCCTTCACGGCTGCTTCTATTTCCCAAGTAGCTCCCTCTACGGACTGAATCCTCTACAAAACATTCACTGAACTGACTTCTTTGTTTCTCAATCTTCGAAATTGACGATCAAGAATCTCAACTGGCACATAATCATAAGTGAGACTATATTTCACAGCCACACTTTCCAATGGTAGTATGGATGTTGGATCACCCACACACTTCTTCAACTACAAAATGTGAAAGACTGGATGCACTACTTCTAGTTCTGCTGGCAACTCTAACTTATAAGCCATTTTACAAACTCTTTTCAAGATTTTGTAAGGGCCTACATATCTAGGATGAGCTTCCCTTTCTTGCAAAATCTCATCACCCTTTCATAGGTGACACTTTCAGGAAAACCCAATCATCAAGTTGGAACTCCAAGTCCCTTCTCCTTATATCAGCATAGGACTTCTGACGACTCTGGTCTGTCTTAAGTCTACCTCTAATGAGCTGAACTATTTCCATAACATCATGAACCGAATCTGGCCCTATCAAGGCTGCTTCACCTACTTCAAACCACCCAACAGGAAATCTCCATATGTAGCCATACAATGCCTCATAAGGGGCCATCTGAATACTGGAATGACATCTATTATTATAGGCGAACTCTATAAGAGGAAGGTGGTCATCCCAACTTCCCTTGAAATAGATCACACAAGCGCTCAAAATGTGCTCTAAGGTCTGAATGGTACACTCTGCCTGACCATCCATCTGTGGATGAAATGTTGTACTAAGATTACCCAGAGTACCAAGACCTTTCTGAAATGACTTCCAGAAATGAGAAGTAAATTGAGGACCTCTATCTGAGATGAAATACAAAGGAACCACATGCAACCTAGCTATCACATTAATGTAAAGCTTGGTGTAATCCTCCACCGAATCTGTAATCTTAACAACCAAAAAGTGCACAGACTTAGTAACCGTTTCAACTACCACCGAAATAGAGTCATGTTGTCTGCGAGTACGAGGTAAACTTGTAATGAAATCCTTGTTGATCACTTCCCACTTCCAAGTAGGAATGTTGATCTCATGAGTTATACCTCCTGGCTTCTAATGTTCTACCTTCACTTGTTGACAATTGGGGAACTTAGCCACAAAATCTTCTATATCCCTCTTCATGACATTCCACCAAAAGACTTCCCACAAATCACAGTACATCTTAGTGGCACCTGGATGAATAGAATACCTGGAATTATGGGCTTCTGTAAGGATCTGCTGTCTCAATTCTCCCACCTTAGGAACACATAAACGACCCTGATAATTAGGCACACCATCTCCCCCTTGGGAAAAAACCTCATCTCTCTGCTGATGAACTGCACCCTTCAATTGTACTAATATCAGATCACTGTCCTATTTTTCCTTAACCTCCACTAACAATGAAGATTCTGACCCTTTCTGTACTGTTACAGCACTATCTGATATGCTCATAAGGCGAACTCTCAAGCGAGAAAGCCTGTGAACATCTTTCGCTAGTTCTTACCTTTCTTCCTCAACATGCGCTACATTACCCATATATAGTCAGCTAAGAACATCTTCTACTGCATTGGCCTTACCAGGATGGCAAAGCACATTCATATCATAGTCCCTGAGTAACTCAAGCCATCTCCTCTGGTGAAGATTAAATTATTTCTGGGTGAACACATACTGAAGGCTCTTATGATTTGTGAACTCATCTACATGAAGACCATACAAGTAATAACTCCAAATCTTAAAGGCCAATACAACGGCTGCAAGCTCGAGGTCATGAGTCAGATAGTTCTTGTCATACACCTTAAATTTTCTAGAAGCTTAAGCTATAACATTACCTCGCTGCATCAACACACAACCTAGGTCAACTTAGAATGCATCACAATAGATCACATAACCGTCTGAACCCACTAGTAGAGTCAAAACATGAGTTGTAGTCAACCTAGTTTTCAGTTCTACAAATCTCTTCTCACACTCATCTGACCACTGAAACTTAACATTTTTCTGAGTTAACTTAGTCAATGGAGAAGCTATGGATGAAAATCTTTCCATGAACCTTATGTAATAACTAGACAAAGCCAAGAAACTTTTGATATATGTAGGAGAGGTAGGTCTGGGCCATTGTTTCACTGCCTCTATTTTTTGAGAATCCTCTCGGATCCCTTCGCTAGACACAATATGCCCCAGAAAAGCAGGTGACTGCAACCAAAACTCACATTTGCTAAACTTAGCGAATAACTAGCGATCTTTGAGAGTTTGCAATATAACCCTCAAATAAGTCACATGTTCTTCCTCATTTGTAGACTAAATGAGTATATCATCAATAAAGACGATAACAAACAAGTCCAAATACTGCTTCAACACTCTATTCAGCAAATCAATGAAAGTTGTAGAAGCATTGGTTAGTCCAAATGACATAACTACAAATTCATAATGACTATATCAAGTTCTAAAGGCTGTTTTCAGAATGTCACTATCTCTGACTCTAAGCTGATGATAACCGGATCTGAGGTCTATCTTCGAAAAAATGACTAGCACCCTGAAGATGGTAAACCAAGTCATCAATCCTGGGGATGGGATATTTATTCTTGGTTGTGACTTTGTTCAACTGCCGATAGTCAATGCATATCCTGAGAGAACCATCTTTCTTTTTAACGAACAACACTAGTGCACCCCATGGGGAAATACTAGGTCTGATATAGCCCATATCTAGAAGGTCTTTCAACTGTTCTTTCAATTCATCAAGCTCAGTTAAAGCCACTCTGTAAGGAGGAATCAAAATATGCTGGATATCTAGAAGGAGATCAATTTCGAAGTCGATTTCCCTTTCGGTAGGAACTCCGGGAAGAACTTCAGGAAACTTATTTACTACTAGAACTGACTCAAGAGTTACGGTTTCAAAGCTTGAATCCTTAACCCAAACTAGATGATAGATATAAACCTTAAAGATCATCTTTCTAGCCTTAAGGTAAGAAATGAAATGACCCATAGGCTCTAAGCCACTACCCTTCCATTCTAAGATTGGTTCGTCTGGAAACTGAAAATGAACGATCCTAGTTCTATAGTCTACTGAGGCATAACAAGAATGTAACTAATCCATGCCTAGAATGATAACAAAGTCTACCATTTCTGACTCTACAATATCTGCGGAGGTGACTTTCTGAGAGACTGTAATAGAGTTATTTTTGTATACCCATCTAGCTATAACTGGGTCACTGGCTGGAGTAGAGACAAAGAAGTGTTCTGAATGAGTTTCTGGACTAACACCAAAGTTTATTGTTATATATGGAGTTCCAAAGGAAAGAGTAGCCCATGGATCTAACAAAGCATAAACATCTAAATGAAGGACTTGTAACGTACCCATGACCACATCAGGAGAATCTTTTTGATCCTTGCAAGCTTGAAGATCATACAATCTGTTGTGGCGCTGACCGCCACTTGTACCAAATGAGTTACCATGCTTAGTCGGTCGACCTGCTAGTGCTATTGAAGTTGTGTACTGAGCTCTACCATTATTACCTCTCTGACCCTGTTTAGAAGAAGGACAATCTCTCAACCTGTGACCAGTCTGACCACACCCACAACATCCTTCCTTTCCTACAAGATTCTCGCCCAGATTGTTCTTACAACACTTAGGACAAGTTGGGTAGGTCCTAGTACCTGAAACACTCCTCTAAAACTTAGAGCTTGATGCCCTACCCTTCTGATCATGTCGAAACCTGTAGGATGGAACACTGGCTGATAAATGTGTTGGAGCTGAAGATTTCTGCTGAAACTATGATCCATTTCCACTACCCGATTTTTTCTAAGAGTAATCATAGTTGCCTGTCCTAGACTTTTTGTTGTCCTTAGCCTGTTGCCTAATCTTGTCTCCCTTAACCTACTGAGAATGAGTCATGAGCTTAGAGATATTCATATCACAAACAACATAGCATTCCTGCACTCTGTCTTCACTAAGTCGGACACACCAAATAGAAACTGACATATGTGCCCTCGAATTAGCGACCATAGGCGAGGAATAGTTGGAGAGTTGGGTGAACTTGAGTCTGAACTCTTGGACTGACATTGTACCTTGCCTCAAATTCATGAATTCCTGAGCCTTATAGCCTCCCTCAACTCTCTCGAAAAAAATCTATCCAAAAAGCTCCCGTAAAGCATTCCCAAGTCACAGGAGCTACATTCTCACCCCTGTTTTCTTTCCACTGCGTGAACCATATGTGAGCTACATCCTTGAGCTGGTAGGACACTAACTCTACTCTATCATTTCCGGTAGCTTACATCACTCTAAAGATTTTCTTGACCTAATCAATGAAGTTCTGGGGATCTTCTCTAACTTGCGACACTAGAAACTCAGATGGATTCGTCCTTACAAAATCACGGACCCTAGCCGCCACTAATCCACCACTAGTATTTGCAGGAACTAAAACCTACTAATTGTTCTGGTTGGTCACACTCTGAGCCAGAGGCTGCATAGCGTTCTGAAACTCTGCATTCGAAACTTACTAATCTGGTACTGGAGGAGCTGTGTTAGTGTTGCCTACATTAGCATTCCTTTTGTATGCTCTAGAGAAGGCATGATCTGAAACGCATAACGACAGATTAGAAACGAGAAGTTGGATCATACCTTACGCAAGATAAGATTAGAAAAGAAAGTGAAGTTTTCCTTAAACATTTTGTAGCCTCCCTTTCATTAAATGTGGTGCACTTCACACCCATGAAAAGGACACTACTTAGTACGACTTTTCAGACATCCCAGGACTCTTAAACCTAATAGATACCAAGTTTGTCATGCCCCGAGGCTACCCCCAGGATGTGGAAATAGACCTAGAATCACGAGTGACCCAAAGCTAACCATGCTGGCATATCATAAGCATACGAGAAAAACTGATTAAAGAAAAGACTGTGCGGAAGCATAAAACATCATAAAAGTAGAATGATGGGGAATACCCAATACTATCTAAATAAATAAACTAAGAGTATAATGACCACTGAAATATCAAACTCCAAAGAAAAAACTGAATCTAATTATTTCTGAAATAAGGCCTCTAACTAACTAGAGATGCTGGGACATGCCCCCATCTAAATCTAGCAAAACCTGAAACTAAAGACTGAAAGTAGAAAGGTAATCATGTGAATCATCCTCTAAGAATGAGGACTCACTACTGATGCTGCTGAGCTGGAGATCGGGAACAGATCTAAGCATGATCTGAATGCTAAGGACCTTAACCTACATCACAAGAAGATGTAGTGCAGAGTATGCAGGATAGAATAAAGCTAAATAAAACATATGATTGAACAAAGCGATAAAAAAATGATATAGTCTGAACATGATAATATTATAAAAACATGTGGAACATGAACTATCTGAATATAATGACCAAGTTTATAATATATTGAAACTGAATGCTCAATTGTAACTGATAACCTGGTCAATACACTAGAATCTGTCTGTGGGAGCTGATAATAATCGACATAAAACCACATGAGCTGAATGTGGAGTCCGATGTATACGCCCCATCGAGACTAGCATGATCACTAAGTATAATGCCCACAGAGGGGACTTACCTATGGTCCATGTAGTTCTGGGACTATGAGGGTGGCTGACCCTAGTCTAACTCAGTATTAAGCCTAATCCTAATAGAATGTCTGAAATACAACAAACTGTAATAAATTGAATAGCTCGAGATTTCTACATATCAACTGAAAATGCAACATTAATATACTGATAATGAAACATTCTTAACTGGAGCATATATAACTGAATAAACTGACCTGGCAAGTGTAATTCACGAACTAAACTAATCTACACAACTAGATTTATGAGTTTCAAGCAAGAACTAAGCAATAATTCGATGAAAAACATGATAATTTGATTTGGATTGGTCTAAATACTAAATCACAACATAAATTCTAAAATTGTAGAAACCCTAGGTCTAACATGATATAGAGAATCAAGAATCTGACTGAATTCTAGGGACCTAATGGGTGAAAGGAACCCACTAGTGAAATCCCACATACCTGGTGATGAAATTCACAAAGACATCTTTCGATTTCAGGGATTGAACTGATGAAAACCTTTATGCATTTTCCTGAAGGGCTACTCAACTTTCTCTCTCTTGCTCTAAGTTTTTGCTTGATTTTGGTGAATGATTGATTAGGGTATGTTGTAATTTAGTTGTAAGTCTAAAACTGACCCAAACCATGTAGTTTAGGGGTTAAATGACATAGTTCAGAGGGTCCAACGAATAGAGAAAAGACAAAATGACACTTCACTTAAAAGTTGTTGGGGGTCACCGACGAACCAGACCGATAGAACGTGGGAGGATCGATGTTCCATTCTGGTCGGCCATCGTTCGATGACTGGGAGCTGGAAGCTGGCGTCTCAATCCATGGACCAGGGCCACAGCCCGTGGTTTGACCTACGTTCCGTGGGTTGACCCCTAGACCGAATTTTACGGACCCCACCAACGGTCTGTATGTCACCCTACTGTCCGTGGGTGGCACCTGCAACTTCTGTAATTTTCATTTAGGTTTGTCTAGGATACGGGGTGTTACAGTTAATAGCCTTGGGTGCTTTGGGGCTGACTTACCTTTGAAATTTATTCTAGTACACTATTCCCAAAGGCGCACCTAAAGCCCCGATGAATTTAAAGTCCCAAGATTCGAGTTCCAAAGATTTTCTCAAGTTGATCAAAGAATTCAAGATGTTGAAAATAAAAGGTGTGATTGCCTGGTAACACTTCGTGCTTTTTTAGAGCATGTGCCTACTGTTTTTCCGTAGTTGGTGGAACAACGCAATCAACAACTATTTAACCAAATTTAAACCCCAGAAGTAAAGGGAAGGACCCTTTCCAGAGACATGTAAGATCTTATTGAAAGGATGGCCTTCCGCATCTGCGGAAGAAACAACTAATAGTCATCAGTCGACTCTTTGGAGTTTAAGAAAGTTTAAATAAGTGTGTGTAGATGCAAAGTAGTGTGTTTCTTCTTTTTCTTTGTTTAGTGGAGATCTACTTATTGTGTTTCTTCTTTTTCTAAATTTACACTAACTTAGTGAATGAAATGTGTACTAACTCTTGTGATCACTTGTTGAAGGTTGAGAGTATTTCTTATGTTGTTGAGTCCTCAAAGAATGATAGTATATCATAGAAAAACAAAGGTATTGAACCATTGGATGGAATGAATGACTTATGGAAACGATTGCACAAATTGGTAACAAAAGTTGACACCTTAGACAATTCCAAAGTTCATCGGTAGTTCTCCACTAATCAATCTTGACGATTATGAAAATCAGGAAGACGATGATAATGAAGAAGAGGATGATGAGAATGTGACTTCGCCAGAAGTTAAGGAACACAAAGTTAGCAAACAAAATGTTTTACAAAAAAATAGATGTTGTTCAAGCTATAGAAGCTCCATCAAGTAGTAATAATAATAATACTGATAAAGGAAAAGGGAAAAAGTGACGACGTAAAAGAAAGAAAAAAGAAAAAAATAATCCTCCACCTCTTCCTTCTTTTATTGGCTGTGGTGGTGATGGTGATATTGATAGTGGTGGAAAAAAATATTAATTTGGCACAAGTTCATGTTACTACTGAGATAACAGGAGGTACAAGCAGTGGTAGTACAAGAGCAGTGGATGAACTCTTTCATTCACTACTCTTGTACTACCACTGCTTGTACCTCATGATGTATCAGTAGTAATTTGAAGTTGTTCCACATTAATATTTTTTCCACCACAACATCCATCACTATCACGACTGCGGCCAATAAGAGGTGGATGAGGAGGACTATTTGTTTCTTTTTTCTTTCTTCCACATCGTCCCTTTTTCCCTTTTCATTTATAAATATTCTTAATATTACTACTTGATGGCACTTCTATAGCTTGAACAACATCTAATTTTTTAAGAACATTTTATTTGCTAACTTTGTGTTCCTTAACTTTTGGCGAAGGCACATACGCATTGTCTTCTTCTTCATCATCATTGTTGCCTCATTTTCATAATCATAAAGATTGATTAGTGGAGTACTACTGATGAACTTTGGAACTGGATCTTTGGAATTGTCCAAGGTGTCACCTTTTGTTACCAATTTGTTTAATGGTTCCCATAAGTCATTCATCCCATCGAATGGCTCAACATCTTTTGTTTTTCTTTGAGATACTATCATTCTCTGAGGACTAATCAGCATAATCAATACTCTCAACCTTCAACAAGTAATCATAAGAGTTGGTACACTTTTCATTCACGAACTTCGTGTAATTTTAGACGCAAAGGTTTATGCTATATTTCTTTGTTGTGTTTACATGTACACTAGTAGTCTTCAATGCTTCTGTTGTTCACTTTTTAATGTATATAGAATTATTTCAATCTCACTCATAATCGCCATGCGAGTAAAATAATTCGGAGAGATATAATTTCACTTTAGCCGTCCAACAAATGGATTTTTTATGTGTGCTGATTTAATGTATTACACCTAACCTTTTATTTCCTTTAGCTTATTGGTTTTGTTTTATTATCTATATGTGTAGTGCTTCATTTGACACTACTGTGAAGCTATGGGATGTATAACAAGGGCGTCTTCTTCAGAGCTTGAACGGACACAGGTAACGGATGTGAACTCATAATGTCTACTTGGACACTGGAGATAAAAATAAGGATTCTTAATCAAATTATACTTTTTAACTGTCAAATACAGGCTCAAGTATTTAGTGGTTTGTTTACTCGTATTCAATTGAACTATCGATAACCTATATACCTATTCCTTTTATTTGCGTGGGGATGTGAGGGGAGGGGAGAGGAGTGAAAATAAGTTAACGGTATCACTCCTATGGAATGTTTTTATTTTTTACTGAGTAGGTTCTCTTCCATTTTTAATCCAGGAAAGTTGTTTACTCTGTTGCCTTTAGTCTGAATGGTGAATACATGGAAAGTGGTTTATTGGATAAATGCCTGAATATATTTTCAGTGAAGGTGGCCAAAATTGTAAAAACTTACAATGGCGATTACAGTATTTTTGAAGTGTGGTGGAACAAGGAAGGCAATAAAGTTTCAACTTGTTTTGCAAACAAAAAGTTTTGTGTGTTAGATATTCGACTGTAGAGGTTGAAGAATAACTTTAAAAGGTCTTGGAAACATAGAGGCAAGAATTTCACAATTGGAGAAGCTATACCTTGTAAAAATGCAGACTGTAGATACGTTTTTTTATTTGTCACCGGTGTTCGATTTACCCACATTGTCAATTCCTTGCTTGAAATTGAGCCAAAAAATCTAAGGGATCATTTCGATACTGGATTATTGTATGGAAATTATAATATAAGGATTTAAAATATGTTACTTGAGTTTCTTTTTGTTTTTAATAATAGGTGCATGCATATTTTTCATCATGTTTTTCCTAAAGCATCTACATGCATGTAAATAATCTCCTTTTGAAAAGTACAAAGTTTGTACCTTCAAGTTGATATTATACCTTAGGTTTCTCTTAAATTAACAATATCAATTTTTCATTATTGTGTTGGAATTATAATATTTGGATTTATGCAGTTATTTGGGCATGCGGTGTAAGAATTTGTTTGATATCATTCTTTCCTTCCTTCATTTTAGGTTTTTCAAAACCGAATAGTAATCGATAAGCCAACCGCAAAATTAGCTTATGGCTTATTGGTATTGGGTTATCAAATAATATAATGGGGAATCGGGAATGGATTAAAATTTATAATTAATGGCTTATTGATGTGGGGACAGATTATTCAATTTCCTTATTGAGTAAATCGTTAACCCGTTAAGAGTTGCCATATTTACATTTTTATTCTAGGTATATTAGCCTCATTTAATATTTTACCATAATATATAACAATAATTATATATTTTTCTTTTCTTAGTCCTAAATCTTAAAGGCTAAAGCCATAAAGCCATGAAAACCTATTTACTTTTCTACTGCTATCTATTTTACTTTAAAGAATAGAGTGCAAGTCAGAAAACTCATAAAAGCGCTGAGGATATGTAGATGAAATATATGCAACAATTTATCGAGTCATTTACAAAGATGATTCAAATGAACAATGAAAATGTGGCATCAAGTTGAAATTTTGGATCAGTTTATCCATTCTATCTTGTTATTGGTTAAAACTCATCCTTGTTGTAAGGTGCGTTTATTGAAAAAAAGATATCATAGAAATTAGAGGTTAATCAATACACCGCCCGATAACCATCCGATAATTGCTAATCCATTACCAAACCAACCAATATCTTTTAGATGGACTAGCAGATTAATAAATTTAAAAACCGATATCCAAAATGCCAAACTGTTAAGCGAAATTATCTGCCCAATCCGTCCTATAAACAACACTAATTGCTTTATCAAATATATAGAGTTTCTTTTTCGGCTTAATACATATTTAACTTGTTAAACTTGTCAAAAATATTACATTTAGACATTCGATCTAAGTCATGTTGCAATTGAATAAGCCTAATTTGAATATCTAAATAGAATATTTTGACTTGATTAAAAAGTTGGTATCAAGCCTGTTAATTAATGACAAAATATTCATGGGCTTACTAACACACATGAAAAAAAATGAGAAAATCGCCTAATTCTTATAAATTGGCCCCTAAATGACCACAATGCACTCTAAAATTGTGAGATTGTACGTACTACTCCCCAACTCCTTACTAAGAGTTCTTTAAAGGTTTAGGAAAAAAACCATCCGGAAGTCATATCATCAAAATATTTATGGCTAACAAACACGAAGACTGAGAAAATCACCCAGATCCTATAAATTGACCCCTAAATGCCCAAGATGGACTCTCAAAATTATGATTATGTGTGTACTTCTCACTCAACTCCCTGTGTAATGTTTAGTAAAGGTTTCACAAAGAAGCTTAGAATATACACTACAACACAATTTATAAATGAATAAAGAAGAATACGCAATAAATGAAAAAACATATGAAAACTATGACGGATTAAAAATAAAGATAATATTTTCTAATCTATCTGGAAGCCATATCACAAAAATATTCATGAGCTTACACATACGAAAAACTCAAAAAATCATCTAATTCTTATAAATTTGCCCCTAAATGCCAAAAATGGACTCTAAAAATTGTGAGACTGTAAGTATTACTCCACTAACACCCTATGGAGGATTTCGTAAAGGATTCACAGATAATCATCTAGAAGCCATATCACAAAAATAGTCATGGGGTAACACATGAAAAACTAAGAAAATATCCTAATTCATGTAAATTGTCCCCTAAATGTGCAAGATGACCTGTAAAAATTGTGAGGTTGTACGTATGCACTCCCAAATCTCTATGGAGGGTTACATAATGCTTTTACTAAGAAATCATCTAGAAGCCATATCACGAAAATATTCATCGGATAACACATACAAAAAACTGAAAAAATCACCTAATTCCTTTAAACTTGACCCAAAATGCCCAAAATAGAATCTAACAATTGTGAGACTATACGTACTACTCCCACAACTTCCTACTAAGAGTTCCATAATGTTTTCACAGAGACATCGTCCGGAATCCATATCACCAAAATATTCATGGCTATCACACATGAAAATTTGAGAAAATCACCTAATTACTATAAATTGGCCTCTGAAAGGCCAAAACGGACTCTAAAACTTGATAGACATTACGTACTGCTCCCCTAAAACCCCACAAAGGATTCTGTAAAGTTTTCGTAAAGAAATCATCTCGAAGTCATATCACCAAAATATTAATTGCCTAAAACACACGAAAAATTGATAAAATTTGCTAATTCCTTTTAATTGGCCCCAAATGCCCAAAATGGACTCTAAAAACTATACTACTGTTCTTATTCCTTCCACAACTCCCTACGGAGGATTCTGTAAAAGTTTTTACCTTCAAGTTGATAATCTTACTTCGATTTCTCATATATTACCAATAACAATGTTTCATTGTTGTGTAATTTTAAAATATTAATATTAGGGGGGGTAATTTAGACATGTGGTGTAAGTCTTTGTTTGGTAACATCCTTTCTTTCATTGCTTTATCAAATATATAGAGGCTCTTTTTTGGCTTAATACATAATGAACTTGTTAAACATGTCAAAATATTCCATTAAGACATTCAATCTAAGTCATGTTTCAATTGACCATGCCTAATTTGAATATTTAAATAGAATATTTTAACCTGTTAAAACAGTTGGTATCAGGCCTTTTATTTAAGAAAAAAAAATTTGGGCTAACATACACCAAAAACGAAGAAAACCGCTTAATTCCTGTAAATTAGCCCCTAAATGTCCAAAATAAACCCTAAATTTTTTGAGACAATACGTATTGCTCCCCCAAACACCTTACAAAGAGTTGAGTAAATATTTCGCAAACAAATTGTAGGAAATCAATATCACCAAAATATTCATGGGTTAACGCACATGAAAAACTGAGAAAATCGCCTTATTCTTTTAAATTAGCCCCTAAATGCCCAAAACAGACTCAATTTTTTTTGAGATTGTACATACTGCTTCCCTAACTCCCTACAGAGGGTTCTATAAAGGTGTCGCAAAGAAATTGTCTGGAAGCCATATCTTTAAAATATTTATGGGCTAACACACACGAAAAGTTTAAAAAATCATCTGATTCCTATAATTGGCCTCCTAAATGTCCAAAATGGATATAAAAATGTGAGAATGTGTGTACTTCTCCCCCAACTCCCTATGGAGAGTTCCATATAGGTTTTGAAAAGTACTTGTCTGAAATTCATATCACCAAAATATTCATGGTCTAACACACACGAAAAACTAAGCAATTTACTTAATTCTATATTGGTCCTTAAATGCCCAAAAATGACTAAAAAATTATTTGAGTATACGACTACTACTCTTATTCTCTGCGGAGGGTTTTGTACAGAAATCCTGCAGAAGACATACCACCAAAATATTCATGGTCTAACACACAAAAAAATCGCCTAATTTCTATAATTGATCTCCAAAATATTCAAAATGGATTTAAAATATATAAGACTATACGTTATGCTCCCCCAACTCCCTATGGAGAGTTCCTTAAATGTTTTGCTAAGAAATCGTCCGGAAGCCATATCACCAAAATATTCATGGTCTAACACACACAAAAAATTGAGCAAATCACTTAATTCATGTAAATTAGCGTAAAATACAAAAAATGAACTCTAATAATTATGAGAGAGTATGTACTGCCCCTCTAACTCCCTACAAAGGGTATCGTAAAGAAATCATCCAAACGTCATATCAAAAAAATATATTCATGGCTAATACACGAAAACCTAAGAAAAATCACCTAATTCTTGTAAATTAGCCCCTAAATGCATAAAATGGACTCTCAAAATTGTGAGACTATACGTACTGCTTTCCCAACTCCCAACGGAGGGTTCCATAAAGGTTTTGCTAAAAATATTGTCTGAAAATTCATGCGCTAACACACACGAAAAACTGAAAAAATTGCCTAATCCCTATAAATTTGCTCCTAAATGCTATAAATTGACTGAAAAAATTGTGATATTGTATGTACTACTGTCCAACTCCCTAGGGAAGGTTCCGTAAAGGTTTCACAATGTTCGAAAGCCATAGCATCAAAAATTTTATGGGCTAACATACATGAAAAACTAAGAAAATCGTTTGATTCCGGTGATTGTGGCTTAAATGCTCCAAATGGACTTTAAAAATTGTAAGAGTGTATGTATTCCTCCCCTAACTCGCTAGGGAGGGTTCCTTCAAGGTTCACAAAGAAATCATCAGAAAGCTATATCACCAAAATTCTCATAGGCTGAAAATCACCTAATTGATGCAAATTGGTCCCTAAATGCCCAAAATGGACTTTGAATATTAATTAATCAAATCCTACACTAGATAGATTATTTTGATCACATTTCTTAGCTACGGTATCTTTTCTAACCCTGCTATTGTAAAATATTTTATACACTGAGATGCTTTTTATTTTAATATTTAATCTCATTTTTAATTAAAATAAACAAGAAAATGAGCACCTACATAATATTTCTAAATATATGGGAGAGAGACACAATCACATTTTTAACACTACTGTCTGTGTATCCAAAATAATCAAAATTTAATCTTGACATATAAATCTCGTAAGGTATACATAGCACTTAAACCGTAGTAACAAAGCAGAAGAAAAAAGGGGAGAGTGTTACCTGTTGTCGGCAAGTGAACATAGGTGCTTTTGTCGAAGGCCTACGCTCGAATAATGACAAACTCGAGTAAGCTCAAAACTAGAATTTTTAGCCGAGATTGAACGAGTACAAAAGATAATTTTTGAGAGCATAAAGTAGTGGTTCAAAGTGATATCGTGGGAAGAAAAGCTTGGTCAAAACTGGATGTAAGAGCTGTTATTTATAGTGACGAACTAGGGTTCCTCTTATTGCAATTTGGGTGGGAGTAAATAGTCGTTTGAATTTTGAATCAAACCCCAACTCTATAGCGAATCAAAAAATCAGAAATCTTTTGTCCTCTTCTTGACTGAATCTGTCACAAAGAGAGAGAACTGAGGAGAGTTGATAGAGTTATTGAAGCTTGTACGAAAATGGTGAGGAGCCTCTGTCCATGGTGAAAGAGACGTGAAGCTTTAACCATTTAAATGGGAAGGAGCAACAAATTGATGAAAGAAAAATGACCTAATTTGTTTTGCCATTTTGCTTCTGAATAAGACAGGGGTTTGGGCCTTTGTTTGTGCTGTTTTTGGACAGATTTTAATATAAAATGTGGGTTGGAATGGTGGGTATAGGCTGGACTTTTTGGCCATTTCCTTTTTTTCTTTATATAAATTTGGGCTTCTAGCTTAATAACTAATACAAAATATTTTAAAAGATGACAACTAATAATTACATATTAAAAATATCAATATTACAAATTTACAAAATAAGGACATATAATTAATTTCATAAGTATGAAACTTGAAATAAAGAGATAACAATTACTCCCTCCGTTTAAAACAGAATGACCTCTTTTTCTTTTTAGTTTGTTTAAAAAAGAATGACATCTTTCCTTTTTTGGTAACATTCTAATTTCAGCATTCCATGTGGCATATTTAAGACCACAAGATTAAAGGGCAATTTTTGTACATTTGACGTAGCTTTAATTTAGGACCACAAGATTCAAAAGTCTTCTTTATTTTCTTAAACTCCGTGCCAAGTCAAACAAGGCAACTCTTTTTGAAATGGAGGGAGTAATTTTTAAGAAAAGGTGTAAAAGGCGATACTATAATTTTAAGAGTAAAACATACATATTGTAGTAATTATAGAGTTGTGATATAACAATAACAATAGTAATAAGAAATAGTCGTAGTAGTAAAAATAGGTGTGAAAAAGGGATAATTTGACACGTTATTAATTTAGAAGCTCGACAGTAATGAATTAGAAGAAATGAGTGTCAAAATTGGGTGTCAACAACCCCTAGAACCTGAAAGTCATTGTACCAAAACATCTAACTTAACGGTTTAAGATAAGGAGATGCAATCCCCAAAACAACTAAACATAAAGTAATGAGTCTGAAAGGTCTAACTCGGAAAGAAATGGACTAATATCCTAAATGAATCCAACGTAGCCTAAAGGAACTGGCTCACCCTTGAACTCGACAAGTCAGTGATCGCCTTGACACTCTAAAGCAACCTAAACTGCCCATACTCACTATCTTCCAGCTTAATGCGCCTGCCACCACATTAACCTTACCTGGATGATATTGAATGGTGACATCATAATCTTTAAGTAACTCCATCTATCTTCACTGTCTCAGGTTCAAGTCTTTCTGAGTGAACACATATTCTAGACTGCGATGACCAATGAACACTTCATAGTTGACTCAATAGAGATAATGTCGCCAAATATTGAGAGCAAACACTACCACTGCCAACTCCAAATCCTGAGTCGGGTATTCCTGTGATGAATCTTCAACTGTTGTGAAGAATACGATATAACATTCTTATCCTTCATCAACACAACACCCAAGCCGGAATGTGAAGCATCACAATAAACAATGAAATCCTTACCTTCCACTAGCAATGTCAGAATAGGTGTTGAGGTCAGAAGAGTCTTGATATTTTTGAAGCTCTCTTCAGATTTGTCAATCAACTCAAAAGGCAACTCCTTTTGACTGATCCTTGTGAAGTGCATGGAAGTAGAGGCAACATTCTTAACAAACAGCCGATAATAGTTGGAAAGCTCCACAAAACTCCTAACCTTAGTGACAGAATTAGGCCAGACCCAGTTCTTGACTGCTTCAATCATTTGGGGATCTAGAATTACCCCTTCTTTAGAAACTACATTCCCCAAAAAGGCAGCATAGGACAATCAGAATTCACGTATAGAAAATTTTGCACACAATTTTTGTTTCCCAAGGACACCCAAACAATTATGAAGATGGTCTACATGCTCTTCCTCCCTCTTAGAATAGAACAAAATGTCATCAATAATGAAATTACAAAGGAATCCATGAATGGTTTGAACACAACATTCATCAAACTCATGAAGGTTGCAGGTGCATTAGTCAACCTAAATGACATCACAAGGAACTCATAGTGCCTATACCGAGTCCTGAACACTGTCTTGGGTACGTTCTTTAACTGATGGTACCCAGACCTTAAATCATTTTTTGAGAATATTGATGCACCCAACAACTGGTTAAAGAGATCATCTATACGAGGCAATGGGTACTTATTTTTACTATCGATAGTCTATGCCCATCCTTAAACTACCATCCTTCTTCTTAACAAACAAGATAGGAGCACCCAATGGGGAAGTACTAAGTTCGATGAAACTCTTATCAAGAAGCTCTTTGATCTGGATCTTAAGCTCTCATAACTCGAGCAATGCGATAAGGAGGGATAGATATTGGGCGAGTGCCCAGCTCCAATTCAATACAAAAATCTATATCTCTATCTAGAGGCATACCAGATAAATCGGTAGGAAACACTTTCTTAAACTCAGAAACTACAGAAATAGACTCAATAGAGGGGGACTCTGCATCGACATCACGGATATGAGACAAATATACCAAACAACCCTAGCCAATAGTTTCCTAGCCTGAATGAAAGATATGATCTTAGGCATCTACACCCCTTCCCACTCTAACTTTTCCCTACCCGGGATCTCTAGAGTCAAAATCTTAGCATTACAATTAAGCACAACATAATAGAGGGACAACTATGTCATGCCTAATATTACATGAAAGTCAATCATATCCAAAATAACCAATTCAGTCCAAGTTCAAAAATCTATAAACAGGACAAAACAAGCAGAATCGACATGGGTGACTACGAGAGACTCTCCAGTCGGGGTAGAAACATGGATAGGGGTATCAAGTACATCACAAATCGCATCAAATCCAAAAGCAAACTATACTAATACATAAGAGTAAGTAGAACCCGTATCAAACAAAATAGTAGCAATTTGGTCACAGACAAGAATAGTACATGTGATCCTTACATCAGTCGCCTCGACCTCAGTCTTGCCTGGAAAGGCATCAACCTGATCCCTATTATCCTAACAGGCAACCTCTCTGTCTGGTTACAATGCTCCCCTACCTTCATTACCATTTCCCCAGCCTCCACGATCTCTCTGATTTCTTTTTGCCCACCTTGTGGACGTCCTCTTCCATTATTACTTTTGCCCACTGTACACTGCTCTGGTCTACTACTATTTAGGTTCAATCATGCGCGGGTGGGAATATCTCTCCTAATGTGTCCTAGTTCTCCACATTTATAACAACAGCGGTCAAGACACGACCTATTGCTTCGTGCAAAACAGTAGCCATCCTGAGCAGCAATCTATTTTGTAGTTCTTGGGTAATCACCCAAAAAAGAGGGCATATTTGAATGAATTGGATGAGCTACAATTGTCAGCCTACCTAAAACTCTTGAGTAGGAGCCATTAAAGTTACATGTATTCTTGGATCTCTTAGCCAAAGCCTTGGCCTGCCCGTCGCATCCCGTCTAACTCCTTCTACTTTCTTCACAAAGTATGTTACTTCATTAAAGCTTTTACTTGCAGAGGTCATGTGAACAGACAATACCTGCAACTTGAGATTCAATACATTGACGAACAAACAAATCATCTCTTCTTCTGTTACCACCAACTGTGTCGTATATCTGGACAAGGCATGGAACTTAGCATCATAAGCAGCTACAGTCATACCACCCTACCCCAAAGTCATGAACTCATCCTAATTGCGGTCCCTCATTGTCCGAGGCACATACTTCTCCAGAAATAAGGCATTGATCTGAACCCAGGAAAGTGAAGGCAAGACTTGCGATCAGCATTCCACAAAGGCTCTCCACTACTGCTTAGCCTTACCTTGAAGATGAAAGGTCACGAACTCAAGTCCATGTTGGTGCACAATGCCCAACTTGTGAAGTCTCTCATAGCAATATATGATGAAGTCATAGGCATCCTCACTTTCAAAACCATGGAACACTAACGACTTCAACTTCGAAAACTTGGTCAGCATCTCGTGCTCACTACTGGGCCCAAAAGTAGACGGAAGAAGGTATCAGCACCCAACACTCCATCCATCTTAAGGACTTTAGCAACAACGGGACAGATGACTAGAGGTTAAGCAACTTGCACCAACCCACCCAGAAAAGTCAAAATTTGGTGAGCTATATCTAGATCTAAAGGGGGAAGTCATGTAGTCCCAGCTTATGCATCCTCGTATATCTAGATCTAAAGGGGGGAGTTTCCTTCTATTTTATGCTTACACATATCATTTCAAATTATGCCTCCATGAAGAGCTACTTGAGGATGTTCTGCTAGAAGGAATGTTAACGCGCAAGGTCCAGAGACTCTTAATGCACCAAAAGGGCAACCCCCTTCAGGGAGAGGTCACCAATGCTGAGTTTCGTAATGCTATTATGATGTTGAGTCAAGTGGTTGCAAATCAAGTTGGCCCAAAAAGGGTGGTTCGTGAGGATGTAGCTGATACATTCAGGATTTGTGAGTTCTTGAGGATTAATCCCCACAGTTCACAGGGTCAAACATCATTGAGGATACGAAGAATTTTGTAGAGGAACTGCAGAATGTGTTTGAGGTTATGCATGCTACCGATATTGAGGGTGTGAAGTTAGTTTCATACCAGCTAAACGGTGTTTCTAGTATTTGGTACGAATAATGTAATAAAAGCAATACTGAAAGGGCAACACTTGTAAGTTGAGCTGATTTTCAAAGTGCTTTCTAAGGGCAGTTCTTTCCCCCACGAGCTGAGGGAATCAAGGGTAAGAGAATTTCTCAATCTTAAATAGGTGTTCATGAGAGAACACGAGTACAAACTCAAGTTCAGCCAACTACACTATTATGCTCCTGAGATGGTGGCAGATATGAGAAGCATTATGAGCTTATTTGTGTCTGGGCTATCCCGCTGGTCAAGTAAGGAAGGTAAGGCAGCTAAGTTGATAGAGGACATCGACATAGCCAGGCTTATGATCTATGTTCAGCAAGTAGAAGAATATAAGTTCAAAGACAGGGAAGAGTTCCACACTAAGAAGGCTAAGACATCAACCCATGTGTTCGGCCAACAGAAGATCGGAAATATGAACCGGTCCTTATTTCAGAAAAGGTCAATTAGACTGGCCCCATCATCACCTTCTACGCTCTCTTGAACACCTCAGAATTACCCTAGTACCCTTACTACTAACCACCTTCCCATTTAACCTACTTACTAGGTTCTTGATCATAGCCTAACCATCCTAACGCATAGAAGAGTCCACGGATACGACTACGAGTATTTCGAGTAACCACCCACGACATACCCTTACTTTCTCTTCTATGTTACCGTACCCTTGCCGCATGGCATTTCTAAGTAACAACCATGAATTCCTTCCTCCAAGGTGAAATCCACCTAAGTAATTAAATTACGTGCACTACTCCCACTTCTTGCCATTACAACACCGGTATATCCCTTGCTCTCAATTCTTACAACCGTTGAACCCTTGGCCTTCCCAATTTGTTCGACAACATGATACGCTACAAGTTCACTCAACACAAAAGAACAATCAGATGTAAGTCCTCATAACCATATGACCTCTCCGGGGCCTTACAATATCATCAACATTTACGAGCAACAAACAGTTTCACAATCCTCAAATATCACAGTTATATCAAGTCATTGGTCCTCTCATGGAACCCAAATACAAACTGTTAGCATACTGAAACGTGGTACCCGATCCAATGTTTATGCCAAACTGATCCCATATTTATGTCGAAACGTGGCAACCGATCCAAGTTAGTGTATCAGAACGCACACCCGATCCATTCAACAAGCCACAATCACAATCACAAAGTACATTCTCATAATCATACAATCAAGTCATGATTCATGGCATTCATCATTCATATATCCTCATTTACAATTAATGTGATCAAAAATGAAACATTGGCATACATTTATGTATCATAATGAATCAAGCGCAAACATACATCACACAATCATAGAATCACAACCATCACCTACAGAGTATTCTTCGACATATTTCACTTAACAATAATTCGACCAACTTTTCCCTAGTTCATCACTTGTTTCTTTCTATGATTAATTCATCTTTTGTTCGGTGCAGGAAGGCCAACGCATGAATCCTACCATTGGTTTACATTATATTACGCAGGGAGCATAAATTATCACTGCTCAATTAAATAAACCTAGCCTACATGGGCGCCAAGAAGCTGCACGAAATTGTAGATCAATTTCTGGTTTCCGGACGACGGGAATGTGATATTGACTACAAATCCGCAATCCATCTATCTACTCACGCTACAAATCTCCTTATCCTTCTTACCCAAGCTTGGAGCATCTTTTTGGAGGGTTTTTGGGTGATTTACGTGTCATCTAGGTATTTTATGAAGAAGGAGAAAATTGGATTTCGCGTTATTTACAATTTGTCTCGCCTATCCCGGTCTAGCGTCAACTTACCCCGTCATGGCGCCGTCACCCTAGTGGCCTATGGCCCACCCTTGCGGGATAGTGGCCCAGGAATTTCCAGAATGTTGCTTTTCCTAAATAACGACGGTTCAGGTCGTTACAAAAATGCACTAGTACAAGAAGTTGGAACTATACCATTCCCATAATTGAGATAAACTACATATAATCTTGTGCTATAATCGTACCAATGGCATGTCCAATTTCCATCTTAGATTTTGAACAAAAAACTTTATACTTATAAGAATCGATGATTTAATCCTCAATGTATAAGCTTAAACTCTATACACTAAATCATCTATAAGTAAACAGACACCATAAACGACTAAATGATCTATTAAAAATAAATAAATAATTATTCTATAATAAATATTATACCTAAACACATGGTTAATAGTATATATTCCAAAAATCTCCCACTTAGACTTTTAACCATCATGATTGTTATAATGTACTATATCTAAATGCATGGTTAATAGTATATACCCTAACAATATCCCACTAAGATATTTAATCTTTAAAATTGATAGAATGCTATTTCTAAACACATGATTAATAGTATATACCCTAACAATCTCCCACTTAGACTATTGATAATGCATTTACAACTTTCACAAATATTCCTTTTATACTTCTTATCAAAAGGATCTTACCAAGTAGTTTTCTTATACAACTTCGCCGAGCAATGCTGAGCCGTAACTTATCGACTTTGTATAAGATCTTCAGAGGCCCCATCATGAAACTTTTCAAAAATTTACTTCTTTAGGGGAGTTCTATCAGGAAAGTCCTCTTAAACATACAAAACCAATCAATATTCTCCCACTACGACTATGTACTACTACAATAGTCACACTTTCATCTTCTTGAGTCTTAATATTTCCTCAAAACCTTTTGTTATTGAAATATTAACAACTTTTTCAGGCAGTGTTCTTTAATTTACCTAACATCACTCCCACTACTTAAGGTAGTAGCTTTCTTATGTATAGTAACGTTTCTTCCACTACTTAAATGCAATGGAACATCAATTCTGACTTACCGATTAGATGTTCTTGAGGGTCTGAATTTAGAACAGACTCATTTGTTATTTCTTTATTCAGTTCTTGTAAAACTAGTTTACTTTTAGGAACATGGATAACTAAATAGTCCTTTTCTAGAAATATGACTATTGTCTTAACAATTGCCTTGTCTTCTTTCTGATAATGAAATGAAACGTCTTTCAATCTTTTTGGATATCCAATTAACACACACACACATTGCATTCCTAATTGAAAGGGATTGAATGCAAATGTGATATGTAGTTCATAGAACATATCCCAAAAGAAACAAAACAACAAAAAAATAAGTCAATCATTAATCTTATCATCTTCATAAGAGTCTATTTTTTTGTCTTTTACACCAATCTATTATAGAATATCTGGTGTTGACATTTGAAATGCAACTATTCTATTAGATAAGTGACTCACCGGCTCTGCAAATAGGTATACATCACTACAATCAGATTGCAGTGACTTTATATATTTTAAATGATGCTATTTTCATTTGTCTTAAAATACTTTGAGTTTATCAAGACATTCAGACTTACAAAACATCAACAATATATTTTTATATCATGATTAACCTTCTGAAAATCTCATAATACTCAAATTCACCTCATCAATGGATGATCATTTACCGCACAAATCAGAATATATTAATTCTTACTTATTGCTACCTTTATTTCCTTTTTAAGAGGAAAGGACTCTTAGTCATTTTTCTTTCTAAACATGACTCACATGTTGGTAGTGACTTCACTTTCAATGAACCATTCTATTCTTTAACCAATTTCAATTTTTTATCAGGAATAAATGACGCAGATGCTAGTGTACAGATAAGTTTCATTCAATTTAAAAGATATTTTCTCTTATGAGATAGATTAATATTCAGTTTAGAACAAAAAAAATCATGCATCAATATACAATAAGAGATAACATATTTATCAAACTCAAAAGAGTTACATGAAAAATATATTAAGTGCCCATCTCTTATTTAGCTAGAAACCGAAAATAATTTCATCTAACACGAACATATATAATGCAATTTTTTTTTGAATTAATATCTTATCTCTATCAAAAGAAATACTTGAGTAGTATTAAGTGAGTCCATAAAGTGTATTGAGAATTTGAGATATAATACATTAAATAGATCATAATATGTCGAATAATCCTAAATAACAAAATTTGGGGCTCATTTATATATATATAAATCCATGCATCTCGAATAGCGAATAGATGGGATTGACGAACTACTCATGCAATACACATGTACAATGACTAATTATTCACTCCATAAACTTATACAGACCTAACTCGGATGGGGAGTCTACTATTAGTTTAAGTCAAGGGAAAATCTCCCTAGTTACATAGATCCAATCACGGATTACTTAGTTAGAGAGAGTTAATACAGATTATCAAAACTAGCGATTATATACATAGTGACTTGTATTAATTTCATCCGATATGGAGGAAGGTCTAAGCCAACACATGAAACTAATACCTTACTACAATTCAATCTTGGCAATTAAGATAAGGACCCCTATAGCCAAATATGACCAAAAACTAATATAACGATTCAAAAATATTTCTTACTAGGTCGGTCTTATGAATCTACAGAATTTCAGACCAATTAGAGTCCCTTTTTTCGAATTCCAAAACTATGATCAATTTGGTTGAAAATTTCTTTGGCCAAAATAGAATTTAACTTTTTTCCGTTTGAAATTTCTTATCACATATCAACATTCGTGAAATAGATGCACAAATCAAGAACAAAGAATAAAATTCTAAAATATTTACATTTTCTGAATACCATTTTTCAAAAATCAACATGTTTATGTGTACATTGAACCTTAAAATTCAAAACACATCTCATGGATATCCATGCATCTTGAAAGATAAATTTTAATAAAAAATAACTACTCATGCAACATACATATGTGATATTAGATATTCACTTCAACAAATTTAGAACAAAAGTTAGCTCAGATGGAGAGTACTATATATTGATTTATGTCAAGTGAATATCATTATCCCTAGATCGTTGGTCCAATCAAATGTTACTCAGATAGGGAGAGTCAATACAGATCATCATCAAAACAAGAGATTAAATTTCAATGACTTGTATTAATTTCATCTGATATGGAGGAAGGTCTAAGCCAACACATGAACTTAATACTTCAGTAAAATTTATTTATGAAGACCATAGAGAACAATCTCTATCACCACTATATCATAGGTGAGTAATTTTCATTAAAATTAATTTTCCAGATACAAGAAAAAGATTATCTAAAAACATCATCTGAACACCTCAAATTACAAATCATTGTATAACAATGAGTATTCTTACTTTGTTTTTTTTGTGATGAACATACCGAATTTCGGAGTTCGAAAATAATATTTATCTCCTAAGCTATGATCAAATTGAGATTCAAATGATTTTTAAAAAAAAATCAGATTCATATCCTTATCATATATCAATTCATAATAACTCATCATGTGTATTCATGTACCACATTTAACATAAATAAATCTGATATAAAGGATTATATTCATACGAAATCACATTCAAGAAGCGACTTAAAAACCATTTTAAGGGCCTCAAAACTATAACCACATAGCAATGAGTATTTCTTACTAGTGTGTCACCAATGAACTTACCAAATTTCAGGTCAATTGGAATCTATAAAAAATATTTCCAAAGCTATGACCAAATTAAAATTCAAGTGGTTTAAGTATCTTTAGGAATTAAAATAATATGACTTTATCATAGTCAAATCAAATTTTAATCCGACAAACTACCTAAAACCTATCTAAATAATTTTCGATGGAACCATCAAATTTCAAGTCAATCAGCGATCAGGAAATTCATGACCACCTAAACTATGATCAAATTTGAAAAATAATCGTTTTAGACATAGTTAAAGAATACAATAACTTGATTCTGATTTTCGTTCTCTTTTTATAATTATCTCATGAGCATGAAAAATATGTTGTGTCCTTCCTTTGGCTAAGACACTCAATACCTTCTTATAAAAAATTATTCTCTAAATTAATACACTTGAGAATCCAAGGTATTATGGTTCTCGATCTCTTTTTTGAGTGAAAAATTCGATATCGCTTCTCATGAATTAAGTAAGCATTACTAGTATTTTAAGGTAAATCATCATTTATGTAAATAAATATTTACCACTAATATTCACTTCAAATAATTTATACATGATGAATTGAGGATATTCTAATTACTCAAATAAATAGATCATTTTAGTGAATCCTATTTATTGATCATAATTCTCAATTCATGTATTACAAAATATATTATCACATGCATAAAGTCTAAAGAATTTTCAACGATTTCAAATAAATAAACCACTTAAATGATAACTATTTATTAACCAAAAAATTCTTAATTTATACAAATTGATATATATATGTAATGAATAATATGCTCAAATAATTATTGAATAAAAACACTAATCCAACTGACCTGAACAGTGACTATCACCGCCACTTAATAAGGTTTGTAGTCAACAATTAGTCAAGAACAAAATTTTATGAGGTTAAAAAAAAAATCACAATCAGTTCAATGATAATTTGTTCATCAACAACCTCTATGATTCAATTTCTTATCAAGCTTTGCATATTTGATGGATTAATAAAAAATAACCCTAAAAAAATTGCAACTTACCGTCAATAAAAAAAATCAATTACATGTGCAGTAGTTCTTACTTTCATTTATTAAATAAAAAAAATCCACTCAACTTTAAGTTTTCTTTTAACTGATGAAAAGTTTTCAATTTGGGTTCCATTAATTTAAAAATAAAGGACTTCGAATAATCATTAGGACAAGTGTTTGTTGTTCCTGTCCATTTCCACGTGAAAGTGAAAAATTGACGCAAACACGTTTTTCCCTCTTGATCATCTCAAGATTTAAGAACGTCTGTACTTTAACCAACGAATCAAAAAACTTCAAGTTTCATCTGATTCGTTCTTTTCGTGATAAAAATGTACTTATCAAATATGAATCATACATACAATTGCACATACATGTATTTTATGTTATCTAAAAATATGTAAGTATGGTGGCTCTAATGCAAATTATTGGAAAACTATATGCATAGCGGAAGCATAACAGAATCATACAACTTACGTGAATAATAGAAAACACATAGTTTATGCTAGAACAAGTACGATCATGTTAGAGCACATACACTTTCTAAAATTTAATTCAAGAATGACCTCTTGAAGCGTGAGCAGATACCTTCAAGTGAATCCACAATCTAGTAAACAAGCTAGATCCTTCAAGGGAATCCACAAACTGGACCACAGTTCTACGGTCTTCTACAGTGATCCCCAGTTCACTTCTGAACTCTCTCAATACTTGGGTGGGCAAGTATATTATATAAAACTTATATTCTTTCAAGGGTTAGAAGAATCTCTATTTATAGAGATTTTTTCCTAGTCGAAGGAGAAGGAATACTCTTTTATATGTACATCTCCCTTTCCTTAGAATAGAAAAAGTAATATACTTCTCCCTTGCCTTAGAATAGAGAAAGACACATACGTCTTCCTTTCCTTAAAATAGAGAAAGACACATACTTCTCCCTTTTTCCTTTAGAATAGACTCTGAGTTCTAGTTAAATATTAGCACGGTAGGGACCACAAAATTATTTACTGTGTCTTCCTATTATGGAAATAATTCCAAATAATTAATTTCAATTATTCTTACCATAATAAATTATAAATCATTCCACTAAAAATTCGTAATTGCAATCCTCTATTTATATTTCGAAATTCCATTAAATATATATGTAATTCCCCATGTAAATATTATAGATACTAATCAATAAATTAAATTAGTGATGAACTTAATTCAATGATCAATTCCTTTAGAACACTTCTTAACTTATTTCATGTGCCGGATTCATAAATCCAGTTGCAAGGTTTGACACGATTAAAACTTTTAAGTTGCTCAAAAAGGCATATCATCAATCTCTATATAAGGACATGGATTCCGTCAATTAACTTATTATTTCACAAATATATATATTATCATTATCTAATCTACCAGGTATATTGACCCATCTTAGAATCTCACCTTTTAATAAATCAAAACGATAATTAACATATACGGATCATAATAGTAATATCATGATTAAGAATATAAGTACATTTAATAGTTTCGAGAATATGCTTTTGTCAGTCAGTCTAAAGCAACTATTTCTACTCGGTCCCGTTCAATACATACAAAATGCACTAGCACAAGAAGTAGGAACTATACCATTCCCATAATCAAGATAAACTACATATAATCTTGTGCTACAATCGTACCGATGGCATGTCCAATTCCCATCTTAGATTGTGAACAAAAACTTTATACTTATAAGAACCGATGAGTTAATCCTTTGTGAATAAGCTTAAACTCTATACACTAAATCATCTACTATATAAGTAAACAGACACCATAAACGACTATATGATCTATTATAAGTGAATAAATAATTTTTCTATATTAAATACTATAGCTAAACACATGGTTAATAGTATATATTCCAAAAAATTTCACTGAGGCAGGCTCAACGCTCTAACTAGACACCGTATAAATCATATCCAAGAGGAAATAAGTTTCTAAACTTGAGGTCATCTTTTTTTGTGATATGAACAAGGAGATAAAAGTAAACAAGAATTAAAATATATGATTCAATAGCCCAGAACAAAACCTAATCCATGTGTATTCCTCCTTTCGACATATTGAATTACTGAAGAACTTGATACCACTATCCAAAAGAAACAAATGCTCCATGGAGTATCCCACACACCTTCAACAACATTCTTTAAAAATAAAGAATCAGTTTCCAATATCAATGGAAACACACTGTTGTTCATACACAATTTTAGTCCATAATGAAAAGCAATAGCTTCAGCACACAAGCTAATGGTATCTGAGATAGTTTTAGCTCTAGCATAAATAAAATCTCCCATGTTATCTCTTATACAGAAGGCCATCGAATTTTGTAAAAGATTCCCTTTATAAACACCATCACTATTACATTTGAATCACCCGTCATGTGGAAAGTTCCACTTGGCAAACTTGTAAATCAGTTTTCGGACATATCCATCAAAATACTGCATCATATGAGCTAAATTATTAAGAATATCTTTTAGCCATGGATAATGACCCTTATCCATCATATGAATATTCCAATTGATATCATGAATAACCTTGTATCTAGACATCATTTCCCCATAAATAATGGAATTTCTTCATTTCCAAATTTGCAAGCATATGATGGCAGTGACAACTTGGAGAGTATATTTGATTTTTGGTGGTCCATCAGTTGACCACCACAGGGCAATCGTTTGATTAATCCGCACAAATGGACCTCGCAAACTCACTTCTGAGGAGAAAATTAACCAAATACTTCTTGAAAAAGATGTAGTTAGAAAGAGATGATATGTAGTCTGTTATGATTGATAATCACAACAAATGCATCTAGAATAAATAGCAAACCACATTTAGGAAGTGCTTCATCTACTGGAATCTTCCTTCTCCACAATCTCCAAAGGAAAAAAGATATATTGAAAGGTAGACCTTTTCTCCATAAGTTCTTAAAGAAAATATAGCAATGTTTCTTAGTCCTTATTAATTCGCATGCGCTCTTAACCGAAAACTTCCCACTACCAGTTTCCATCCACCAAGGCGTATCCCATAAGTTAGAGTTTGCAGAAATAACAATATTAGAAGTTACATGTTCTACAATCTCTTCAGGTAATTTTTGCTGCATCAACTCAACATTCCACCTGTCGTCCTCCATGAAATAATTAATATTTTCTATGTCTTCATCCATGGGAAAATCCTTAGGTACAATGTGTATAAGTGGACCAAGTCTAGACCAATTATCAAATCAAGTACTAGAACATCTATTTAGAGGCTCCCACCAAATCTCTTGTTCTATATTGTCTCTTGCTTCTAACATTTTTTTCCATAATTAACAACCACATTTCCATTGCACTAAAGTTGGACTAAAATTTTTGCAATATTTATTCTACATGAAATTAGACCACATAGACCTAGTAGTTCTAAATTTTCACCATAACTTTGCAAATCAAACCTTTAAAAAACAAAATAAATCTGTGAATCCTAAACCTCCTTCCTCCTTAGGCAAACATAAGCTCTTCCAAGAAGCCCAATGTCTTCTTCTACCTTCCTCTTTGTAACTCTGAATCCTAAACCTCTTTCCTCCTTCCTCCGTTCTCCATAACTTCACCTTATATATTAAATTACTTAAACTAATTGGTCTCAAATCTACAAAAGCCTTAATGATTGACTTTTTAGAATGTAAAACCAAATTAGTATGAATAAAAGATTTAGGAGGTCTATCACCTTGGAAAAAGGCTTGCACTACATCAATAATGTCAGATTGCACGATCCTCCAATATGTTCGAAAAAAATCTTCAGACAAACAGGTCCACTAGAACTAGATCCATCCAGAGAGAAAACAACTTCTCTAACTTCTTCCAGAGCATGCAGCGCATTGATTTTGATGTTATCTTGTTCATTCACTATTTGAGGAACATTTTTAAAATGTTAAAATCAGAACCTTCCTCCCTTTGAGTAAATTGAGTGATAAAAATGCATAGCCGCCACTGCAATCTTGTGTTCCTCTTCCACCAACTCCTCTTTGCATTAACATTTTTTCTAATCTGCATTCTCTTTCTTCTACCATTAACTAGATTATCAAAAAGATTAGTATTCTTGTCCCCTTCAATATGCCAGATACTCCTAGATTTTTGTTTCCAAAACTCTTTTTCATAATGCAAATACATTTTTAACTTTGCCTGTGAATGCTGCAAAACAGTTCTATTGATGGCTGAAGGATCTTCTTCAAAAAGTTTCTCCTCTATCTTGACAATATCTTCTCCAATGGACAATTGCTTAAAAATATCTCCATATTTCTCTTTATTCCATAACTATAAAGCCTTTTTAACATGCTTGATTTTATGCTTAAACAATATGAAAGGATGACCAAAAAATCAGCTTTCCAATGTGTTTCCACAATATTCTTAAAATCCTCATTTTCCAAACAAAATTTCAGAAATCTAAAATGTTTTTGAATATTTGATTCTGAAGTTTCCATATTAATAAACAATGAAACATGGTCGGAACCTATTCTTTCTAGATGTTCAACCTCAATATTACCAAAGAAATCTATTAAAGATTGATTAGTTACAACCTTATCAAATCTTTCAAATATACAATCTTCATTAATTCTTCCATTCCACCAGGTAAATGGACTTCCTTTAAATCCCACTTCATATAATTCTGATGAACTAATGCAGAGAGAAAATTCTTCAGTGTCTTGGGTTAAAATAGTATTTCCCCCAATTTTCTCTTCTACATTCAACACAGTGTTAAAATCTCCACCTACCAACCAACGATGAATCATGTTGCCCCATAGTTGTCTCCTTTCGCCTACATCACATTTAGCATATACTAGAGTAGTCACTAAATGAAGCTTAAACTCATGAACAAATTGTTCATCCTGTAGCACTTCAACATCCACATTATCTTGAATGAAGTACCAAATTTTCCATTACAATTGTGCCCTGCATTAGCCATGCCCAAACTTTATTTATATTTCTGAATGTGTCTTTGATGTTGAAATGGTTCCAACAGTGCTATAAAAATCAAATGATGGTGCCTATTCAACATTTGTAACATGTGGAAGGATTTTTGGGTCCTAACAAACCTAATGTTCCAAATAATGGCTTTCATATTCATAGCGAACAATTAGATTTAGAACCATTTGATGTACTCCTTGTAACAATTTTTTATTTTGATGTGCTTCTAATTTCTTATTTCTCTTTCCCTTTCTGATTCTTTCTGTTCTTCTTGGAGATAAATCTGCAGTTTTAGAAATGTGATTTACTATCAGTTTTTCCACTTCATTAGGTATTTCTTGTTCTACATTTTTCCTGGTGTTGTCTTTGTTTACTCCATTAGTCAGTTCCCCGAAATTGGAGAGATTAAATCATCGAACACTCTCTTAGGAGATTTCTCTGTGATTACACTCAGTTGTTTATGGGAAGGAGACACCCTTGCTTGTTCTTTAACAAACTTTCCTTCCCCATTATATTCAACCAAACTATCAATTGTTAGAGATACTTCATCCTCTATATTTAACGTTGGAACAATAGCACCATCATATATACTATCCTTATGCCTATTGTCCCCCTCATCTATTTTCTCATTCAGGCCTCCGCTTGATAATTGCTCATTTGTTTGACTGAAGGATCCACATTAATTAGTTTCTCCTTTTTCTGCATCCTCCATATCTTGTTCTTGATCTACCATTCTCTTTGTGCCCCTTTATTGACTGTTTCTTATTATCATTCACATATCATTCACATTCTCTATACTGATATGTTTGTTGTTTTATATAGATACATGTTTCTCTGAAGAGTTCACAAATGCTGATTCACCTTTTCCACCTATTTGTGGCTGCCGCATTACATTTTTTGTAGATATCTCATTGTCTCCCCTCCTTCTCATTTGGCTTCTCTGTGCGCTTCTTTATTGATTTTATTATGTATTTTTGCTCCATGTAATTGTTGTTGCTGGTAGCTACATCTTCATCAACTGTGTTTAAATTGTTAAGAGCATCAAATTTATTATCAACTAAAACATCATGCCTTTCTATTTTTCAATTGCTACTACTAGTTGTCTTGTGATGCTTATTTCCCCTTTGGTGCCAGTTTCCCGGATCTCCAAAAACTTTTCCATTTTAAAGAATTGTGGCTCTACCTTTTTCCAATCTCCTCACATGATTAAGAAAAGCCACGCCTTCACCTTCTACTTGTTGATTCTCTTTATTCTTTATTCTCTAATCGGGTACCATCTCAGAATATAAAACTTGACATTCTTTCATATTGTGCCCCTAAATTCTGCACTCCTTGCAATATTTTGGCAAGTAGTCATATCGAATTCTTACCACAACTGATCTAATAACCCCTGAAACTCATAATCAATATCCATCATCACCTAATGAGGAAGCTTAGTCGCTAGATTCAAAATTATTTCAACTCTAGCAGAACTAGGTCTAGTTTTATTAATAGTCACGAGGTCCAAATGTAAAGGCTCACCTATAGCTGAAGCCAATGAGAAGAGAGCTTCCTTTCCAACATAAGTCGGCAAAAGATTAGGAAATGAGATTCATGCAATAGCTTTAGTATTTTTTTTGTTAATATTGAATTGAGCATCATAAATAACCGTCCACGTCAAATATGGGTAACCTTCATTACAAGTATTGTAATAAGATCCTTTTGAAATTAGATTGATAAAGTCCTCCATTAATGATAACTTAATTAGAACATAGAGATTTCAGAATAAACCTATTAAACACTCACCTTTTATTCAACATTGAGAAGGAATGGATTTTCTGAGATTTTCTAGATCTAGCCATCCATAAGATAATTTGCCTATTACTGCATATTCAAGATTTTCCATAATGTTCCTTCTCTTTACTTCCTCCTCGGTCCATTTTATTCGTGGGATACAATCCACAATTTCCACTGGCTTGAGAGGTACTGCCTCCACATTTGTTTTAAAACATTCTCCTTGTCTTATATTATCAATACAATTTAATTTTGGCTAATTGTTGATGTCGGTAGTGATGTTGGAATTTTGGATGGGTGGAAAATTTGTTGTGTTAACTGATAAAGGCAGCCCAGTCACCAGAGGTGATCGTCCTCCGTCGGTATTTTTCATCAAAATCAGATCGTAGCAATCATTTTTAGAGGAGATGAGCTTGCGTGTGTTACCTCAGTCTTAGATAGAGCTAAATTGAGATTGGTAAAAGTTACTCTTCAATCATGAGTTTTGGGTCAATTTCAAACGACCATAACTTTCAACACAAAATGAGTTAGGTGGCCCATGAGGTAGCATATAGAGGGTCGTTAAGTCCTCTTTCTAACTACACTGAGTTTGCTCAATTCCTAGTTCAGATGAAGGAAATATGCCCATTTTAGTGCAGTCTATCTAGTTGAGGCAATCCATCCATTTTAAGGAGGGGTATTTTGGTCTTTTCCCTACTTAACTAGGCCTACAATTTTTTCCAGCCTTTTAGGGGTCTAAACTGATTGGAATCAGGTTTAGTCTTTCATAAAGACATTAGGGTTTTTCTAGAGAGAAGTTCAAGAGGGGAAAAAGACGAACGTTCAAGATTCTTGCAAGCTTTAAGGATTTTCTCCAAGAACTTGGTTCTTTCGAGGTATGTAAGTTTTCGTAGTTATGGGTTTGTCCACCCTCATGCAAATCATGAGTTTCCTTTATTGATTCCCTCCGTGAGATTGTGTAAATTGAGATTCTTGATGAGGTTCTTGATGTTTTGTGCCTCATTCTTTAACAATGGAGTCTTGTTGAGTTCTTGAGGTGAGGATCTTGC
>JAJOOI010023820.1:0-36925 GCA_029582585.1 Solanum bukasovii
ATGAGTTTGAGTTAAAATTATTTTGAATTTAATTTTATGAGTAAGTTTATTTTGTAATGTAAATTTTAAATTTTATATTCTAAATTTTAAATTTTGTATTCTAATTATCAATTTAAATTTTGTATTCTTTATAGATTTTTTATCAGAAAATTAAGGAAGAAAAAAAAACTACATATGTATTGGCCTTTGACCATTTCGCAATATTTCTAAAAGAAATTAAAAGCCATGTATGTATGGAAGTTAGAGAAATTTAAAAATTAGTCAATTTACTATGTATTGGAAAACTTTCTCATTTATTGAAGCATAATTAATGAATAAATTAATAAGAAAAATATAAATTTGACAAAGAAGGGTATAGTTGTCAAAAAATAAATCAGTTTATAGTGTGAACATGTATTTGGGCCATTATGGCCAAATTTTCTGGCCAAAAGGATTTTTCCTTTGCTTTATTTGAGCATAATAGTTGGTACTTTGGTTGGTTTTTGGTTAAGCTGACCCCAACTACTTTACTGAAATTGTTAACTTGGTAGTTGTAATGTAAGTGTTACAGTATTTTTTGGCTACAAATTAATATATATAAGATGGAATCTATCATTATAAATAAAATATGAAATTAGCTACAATTTTTTTTGTTAATTTGCCGTTAAAAAACTTTAAAAATCTTAGCTACTAATAGATTTTTCTTATACTTCATTGACCATTATTAATCCATCGTTAAATAAAATTATATATCATGAAATTTTTATTATTTAACTATGAAATTTTATCTTTCGCTAATATTTTATTTTCTAAGTAGTGCATGTTGGCCCCCAGCAGATATGTTATTGTCCAATGTAGATCCAAAATGCTAAACAGAACAAATGATTCTTCATATCAAATCTTGAATTATTTACTTATCAAACAAACTATAAAACATTAATATTAATATATCCGTTTTTTGTTTTTTTTTGGTATAGCCATTAAGTATATATCGAGAATCAATTGATTTACTAATTTAAATTCGTGTCATGCTAGATATAATAAAAGGAAAAGTACTATGTACTTGGGATTCGTCCCGAATATTTCCACTTCAAAATTTGAATTAATATACAACACATAAAGAAAAAAATATATATTGAATTAAGAAGCGATCCACACATGCTCTCACTACTTAGTATTATTTTCTTAATCTCACTCCCGAGCTATCCATTCTACTAATTAGATATACATCCAACTATCCTTTTGTTTGTCTATCTCAATGCGAACTCATTGAAATCAAACAATAATTGATATAAAATAAGATAATATATGATTTATGTTTTTTAATAATAATGAGTCTATAGAATTTCTCTCTCTATATATATATATATTTAAAATGTGATTAGTTGTGATTATGGTTTGGTTATTCATGGAAGAAGATGCTATCTAATGACTAATTATAAGTTCCAGCTAACTACTAGTTGGTAATGTATACTAAATACACTTCTACCCATCATTTGAGAGCTTTGGTTTGATCTTGTATGCTTCTTGCTTTGATCATTGCTCATGAGAATACGAGTTATTCAATGTAAAATTAAACAAAACATAAATAAACCGATTTTAATAATACAATGTTCTAAGAATTAAAGTCTTCAAGTCAACTCCACCTAAATTACTAAAAAGAAACTCCAAAAAATGAAAATAAAAAGGTGACACACTAGTAAAATAATTGAATAAAAAGGCAAAGAAAATATAAAAAAAAGGAAGCAAAAAAAGATCCAAGCGTCCAGCTCTAAATTGATGAGAGATGCACTAAAGAATTACACTTTTTTCACTTTCGGTGTCATTTTCTTCTTAAATTTATAGCATCACCAATCAAACTTCTTCAATTCCCAGCATCTACTTAAAGCTTTATTACATATAGAAAGAATTATTGATTCAGCTTTAAAATTATTTTGTTAAAATACTAATTTTACCTAAGCAGAAAAAGCAAGATAAACTTTTGGACTAACAACATATGGCTCTTTCTTTTACTTTAACAAAGGGATTTTGTATTGTTTTAGTGTAATAATCCCTTTGTAATTTTACACGTATAATTTATATAACAACAGAGGAACAATTTGCTAATTAATTAAGAGAGCAGCTTGACAATTTTTTAGACCATATAAGATCCATTTTGAGCAAAATTTATGAGAAAATGTCAAGTTAATACCAAATTAGATACCTCTGTCTAATATTTTATCTTGAGAATTGAACAATATATAATCGATTACAACACCAAAATCTCGATGATATCGTATATCCAAGTCTTGTCAGAATGTCATCCAAAGAAAGAAAGTTTGCAATGCCACACTCTCCATGAAAAACAAAGATGTCTTGATTGACAACCATAACACTCTAATGCACATCGTTATAGCGCTTTGGAACACTACCGATCGCCACCTCTTAAACCCGAATTTTATGGAGTTCGAAAAAATAATCTTCCAAGAGCTATATTTGTATAACATTTATAGTAGGAACAAAACAAAATAGTGGTATAAAAAAGAATATTTGTGTAAATCAGCCTCGCAACAGTGGAGAATTCCCTAAGGCCCATTTTCCTTCCCACCACATATATCGGCCCAACCGTACCGTTTATGCCCAGAAGTAGGGGTGTACAAAATCGAATCGAAAATTGAATCAAATCGCGAATCGAGTCAAATCAAAAAAAATCCAACTAATGGTTTGTTTTGGCTTGGTTTGGTATTGGGGGAAAAAACCCGACTATGCTTTGGTTGGTTTGATTTTAACTAAAAAAAGTCAACCCGAGATCAAACCAACCCGACATTATATATTTTTTAAAAAAAATTTATTTTATACATAAAAGTATTTACTTTGATGTAATTTCTAAGCATTACTTATACGTTTCATAATTTTTATCTTTTAACATATTTTTCAAGTTTTTTGAGACTTAGAATTTTGAATGGTCGAATAAAGGTTATAGTCCATAGATATTACTTATTAGTAACTCTAATAAAGCTCAATTCGAAATCAAATCAATACTATGCTAACAAAATAAATTAACTCAATACTAAAAATGACAATAATGTTGAATATTTGTTATTTAGAAACATTGGTTTAGACATTTAAAATACATAATCTAATTTTATTTGTTCTTTAATGTTTAATCATGTAACTAATACTTATTAGACTTATTTTAGCATGATTTAGTACTTTTGAATTATGATCATTTTCATTATGACTTTGCAATATTTATTTTATATGATGATTTCATTATTATTTTTTATTGAATATTTTAGTGTCATCACTCATCTCATAATTTATGTTATTTTATTAAGAAACACCTTAGATAGTTGTATTTTGATTGGACTAAAGAAATATTTGGAGCACAAGTTAATTATATGTTTGTATGCATACTTTATCAGAAAAATCCAAAAACCTGAAAAAAAATCGAGGTTTATTATTTGGTTTGATTTAAAAATTTGAAAATTCGACACAATGGTTTGGTTTGGTATTTGAAAAACCCGAACCAACCCGAGGTTGAAAAATCCGAAAAAATCTAAGTTTTATTAATTTGGTTTGGTTTATAAATTTAAATTTTCTACTCAAATGGTTTGGTTTGATATTTGAAAAACCCGAACCAACCCGGTCATGTACACCCCTACCCAGAAGCAATGAGCTAAACCTGACGCTCGTCGAATGACAGGACCATCGCATATAAAGCATCGGAAAGTTATGAATATATATTGTTCAATCAACTAGTTTATTAATGTGATTGAAATATACATTGATTATGTATAGTATATGCTATATATTTAGTATAATTAATACGAGTATACACAATTCATACATTTGTACATATTATAATTTCTGATTCATTTTAATCATAATTTAATTTTTGATTTGACAGTATCAAATAATGGTCAAGCACTAGTTATTTTCCAGTAAAATTTAGAAAGAAAAACAATTGTAATACGTTAAAAGTTGGTTTCCTTAGAAAACTAGAGCTTTTACCAGTTCCAATTAGGAAAAACAAGACCTTCCAGATTTGTTATACGGACCGACAAACTCATACACTAAAACAAGGATAATGCAAGACTGACAAAATTCTTTAAGTTTAAACTATGAACTAAACTATTCCTACATTCTTCACGTGTTGAGAAACATAGCACAACAACGTGTTGTTTCCGGGAAAAAGGAACATATCTTAGGACATTATCTATAGCTCATCCTTGAGTTCAGACTCTTCGGATGCAGACTCCTCTTCTGCCTTGGTTTCAATCTCAGGTTCTTCAGCTTCATCTTCTTCTTCCTCAACTGTTGCATCAGGGCTAATGTTTAGACTGCTCTTAACTGAGCTGTAGATGTGGGAGGCAAAATCCTTCGGATCACTAAGATCGAAGCCACTCTCCATTAAAGCTGTTTGGTATATAAGTTTTGCTGTCAGCTTCACACTCTCATCCTGTAAAGCAACAAAATAAATCAGTCAGATATAAACTCCATGAACTCTTAAGTTAGAATTTGACAAAAGATAGAGCACGGCTGCACGACGTACCTCTGGGTCTGTTACTACTCTCTCCTGAAGTGCCTTGATAATTGGGTGCCTAGGATTGATTTCAAGAACCCTTTTACCACGCATGTATGCCTGCTTGCTTGCATCTGACAGGGTTTGTGAATGCATTATTTTCTCCATATATGCACTCCATCCGTATTTTGATGTTACCACTACACAAGGGGTGTCGGCCAAACGGTTGCTTATCTTGACATCTTCAACGTTGTCACTAGCAAGAGTAGTCTTCCACCACTTAGTTAGCCCCTTGAATGACTCCTTGAGCTCTTTGGTTTTCGAATCCTTAAGCTTTAATCCCTCTTTAGACACATTCTGGAACTTTTTGTCCTCATAGTCCATAAGATATTGCATGAGGTATTCATCTACGGGATCAGTGAACAATATGACCTAGAAAGTGAGAGAAGGCAATTTTAGAGAACGAGTTTTTATGGCTAGACTTTATGAATGTATATAAATGAGAATTAAAACATTTACGAATAGTTCTCTAAAATTATGATATCACTAGTAATTTTGTAACACAGCATTGGCACAAAAACAAGTTTATCTCTTCAACTATACTGAAACAGAATTCAATTTTGATCGTTTAAATTGAAATTGAAGTCATACCTCATAGTCTTTCTTATTAAGCCTTTCAAGGAAGGGAGATTTCTCCAACTGTTCTTTGCTGGCTCCAGTGATGTAGAAGATATCCTTTTGACTTGATTTCATTCTTGAGATGTATTGGTCTAGTGAAGTTAATTTACCATCTGATTTGGTGCTGTAATTGTGCACATTAAATCAACAAATCAATAACTGAAAACAAACCGATCAAGTATAAGACTAGGCAGGAAAAGAAGAGAGCATACGTCTCAAATCGGAGAAGTTTAGCTAAGCGGTTTCTGTTAGTTGCATCTTCTATAATACCAAGCTTTATCGACTTTCCAAATTCATTCCAGAATTTGGCATATTGACCTTTCTTCTCATTTTCCTCACTGGACTCTTCAACATCTGTAATGTCATACATACCCAAGAATGAGAATTAGATACTTTTAGTTAATAAGACAATTTCAAATTTAGGAATATGAATTAGACCTCTCTTCTCCTTGTCATTAGTTTCATCCGGATCCTCTTCGGCAAGTTTGCGGATCATGTCAAGGGCCTTACGGATGAGTTTTTTCTTAATTGTCTTCAAACTGCTGTGCTGCTGAAGCATTTCTCTTGAGACATTGAGGGGTAAGGTGTCCGAATCAACAAGACCCTGGCATAAATGTCACCACAATCAGTGTTAAAACTCGGACATAAGTTTTAATAGAATCAGATATGTAGTAGAAGAGCCAGTGAAGTATTAGATGAACTAAAATTACCATTAGGAAATTCAAGTACTTGGGCAACAATTCATTAAATTCATCTGAGATGAAAACCCGTCTGACATATAACTTCAAGTTGGATTGCTTTGTGTTGTAGTAGCTCTCATACAAATCATGAGGGGCTTTAGGCGGGATGAATAGAACAGCCTTGAACTCTACATCACCTTCAGCATTGAAGTGACTCCACGCCATGGGTTTATCTTCACTGAAGTCCTGGTAAAATAACAAATAGATTTTCAGCGAATGGAAAACAATGGTTAAGAAACTTTTAAGTCCCGAACCACATTTGCATTAGAAGGAAATATGTGAACATTTACCTTTGCCAGAGAGTGATAGAACTTATTATATTCTTCATCTGTCACTTCCTTTGGGCTTCGAAGCCATATAGCTTTCATGTCATTTAAAAGCTCCCACTCATATGTGGTTTCCTTCACTGTCTTAGTTTTAGGCTTTTTCTCATCTTCAGCCTTCTCTGCATCTTCTTCTTCTCCCTCTTCCTCAGAAGAACTGCTTTCAGCTGCTCACAACATTGACAGACATAAGACCACTGACAGAGAAGAAAAAGTAAAAAAGATGGGAAATGAGGGAGCAGAATTTTTTTCTTCTTTTCCTACTCTTATTATGTTTACTTTCACAGTTTTCACCAGTCCTCACCCCTCTGTTCTCCATACATAAAGAACAAGAAGGATGAACCAGCTCATTCAACAAGCATGCTACATTCAGACTCAGATTAACACTGAAACAACACTTCTTTTATAAATAACACAAACAGTACTTGGCAAGTCAAGATAGGAGAATCATACATGTTTCCTCTTCATCAATTGACTCGTCCTCGTCAGCAGGAACTTCCTTCTCAACCTCTTTGCTTGCCCATAAATTTATAGGGAAGTTGATGAATTCAGAATATTTCTTGACCAATTCCTGAAATCATGGCACAATAGATTAAGCCACTTCAAGAGTCGAAACATGAGTAACCTCAAAGCATAATATAGTAATTCATAAATATAATAAACCCGAAGCTAGCAATAACATAGACCAAATTTCACAGCAAGAAAGCTAAAGTTATTGCCCATTCATTTATGAATGAATCCAATAGAGGGTAATGGAAACAGAAATCAGGGTTCTTTTTTCCCTGTCTAGAAGGGGCTAACTGTGTCATAACTCCAAGATACAACAGCACAAATAAAAAATTCAAAAACAGAAACATCCCAAAGTATCAGGGTACTTTTGTTCAATTCAAAAAATGAAAATTTACCATCAGCCATAAGCTTTTCCATTTACTCATCATGACCCAAGACTTAAAGAGCATGATTGACCCCTTACTATATTGTTAGACTATGTGCTTTTGCTAAACTTGACAAAAATGATAAAGTCTAAGTAGTAGCAGAATACAGTTTGGTTGAGTTGTTTAAGAAAAAAAGTTTTAAAACTCTGGGTTCAGAGGACTAATAGAAGAGATGCATTTTAAGTCACGTCAAAGTCAAGATTATTTATTTCCAACTATTACAGTAGTATATAAATTCATGACCTACTATTCCTGATACAAGAGCCATCAGAAAAGATAATAAGGGGATTATTGATGAGTGATGACTCATAAAAGATGAAAACTGTGACATGTACCCATTAGTTAACAAAATATGGAGAAATTTTCCTTCAGTATGCATCTCTGTATACTCACCTTTAGTTTGAGCTCATCCAAATATTCACCTGCTTCATCTCTTAGATGCAGTCTAATCTCAGTTCCACGACCAAGAGGTTCATTCCATGTATCTTCAGAAATGGCAAATGCCCCATCAGCCTTTGATTCCCAGACATATCTGTACACAGATATTAACAGGCAAGTATTACATCATCAGTAACTTTCAATCATAAAGAAAATAAATGCATTCACTCCAAACATACTGTTTATCGTCATTGTGCTTGCTGATGACTTCAACATAGTCAGCCACAAGATACACAGAGTAAAACCCGACACCAAATTGTCCAATCAGGTTAAGGTCACCACTTGTCTGCATCTTCTCCACAAAAGCTGTATAGCAATAATAACTGTAAATAGAAGTCCACAATATCAAGACAACTGCGTGGACATGACGTCAAGAATAAGAAAGTACCTGAAGTTCCAGATTTAGCTATGGTTCCCAAATTCTTTCTTAGATCCTCCTTAGTCATTCCAACACCTCTGTCGCGAATGGAAAGAATTCTCTTTTCTTTATCTAGTTTAATCTGCAATCCATGAAATAACCAAAATTAAAGGAGCTGAAAAAGAAATTCTCAACGCGTAAGGAACAAAGATTGAGTAATTCAATATCATACGAATCACTAACCTGAATCTCAAGCTTAGTGTTATCACCTTCACCGAGAACCTCCTTGTCAGTGAGTGCAAGGAACCTAATCTTGTCCAGTGCCTGAATCATACAGCAAAAAAACTCAGAACAAAAGTTCTACAGATGTGGAACAGACACCAAAAACAGAATGCACACTTACATCAGAAGCATTTGAAATCAGCTCCCTCAAAAAGATGTCCTTGTTACTGTAGAGAGAGTTGATAAGGATGTCCATAAGCCGAGAGACCTCAGCCTGGAACTCAAACTTCTCCGCACTAGCTCGGAGAGTTTTCCTTGACATAGACTCAGCTTCCCTAAATCACGTAATAACACAGTACTTAATATTGAATGAACAAATGAAACCACAGTAAACAGATGAAATGAATTAAAAGCAGTTAACTAACCTTTTAGCCACATCAGAATCAGTCGATAAACCATTAGGAACAGCACCAAACTTTTCCTCAACCTTTGGTGGATCTACTGGTGCATCGGAATCAGCTTCTGCATTTGCCTGTACCTTTCGACCTATCAAGTACAATCACGCACTTCTATGTAAGCAAATCACATAACAAGTATGTTGAACCAAATATCAAGCAGCACCAGATCAATAAAAGCCTCACAAAATTGTCAAACTGAAACAGCTAAAACTAAGAAATCCAATACAATCTACTCACGCAGTGCTGGATCTAGCAGCATTCATCTAAGCATCTATAATATTCCTTAAGATCTCTACCCGATGTGACTATTCAACACACAAAATCTCAGCAGTTTGATTAAAAATTCACATGATTCTTAAGGCAAGTCATAATATAAGCATTTTCACGACGAAAATTGCACTCATTGCAGTAGAGTTCCGTAAGATCTCAACGCGATATATCTACTCACAACATAAAAATAAATCATACGACACTGGCGAAATGTCCGACTAATGGAAAAAGCCCTAATCTTCAAAAATGAAGTTCATACGAGCATAAAATACATCAGAAAGCTTAAATTAAGGTAGATATAAATCCTAACTCACCTTGATCTGGAACAAGAAAAATCAGGCACAACAGAAACAGGACGAACGGGATCGTCCACTTCCTCATTGTCTCCGTCACCGGAATTTCAACTTTAGAGCTCGCCGGCCGATAATTTTACAAGCAGCGTTCAAAGTAGAGTGTTGATCTGGAGTTATGCTTCATATCCGGAGAGTGTTTATATAGTGAGCTTCAGTAGGTGGGCCCCAGGAATGATGTGTCAAGTACCACCACGAGATCTTACGCTCTGATTGGACCAATGTTGCCAGCATGGATGATCGGACGGGTATGGTGGAGTTTGTGATTACGTGGCGGATTTTAATTGGTTCTTCTTACTTCAGCGGACGTGGATAACTGGAAATTTCCAAAGCTTCAAACGAAGACTCGAACGACGACCCCAAATTTTACGTTTATTATTTTTCGCTTTCACATTGACCTATGTATTCCTAACTTTTATCATTTTTAGTATATTTAAATTTGTAGTTTTCGTGGAGCTTGCGTAATGCAGTTTATATTTTTGGTGTGATTTGCAAGGTATAATACATTGAAAGATTTATCTAGTGTGCATAAATTGTTCATTCCAAAGTGTTAATTCAAAGGGAGTCAGAAATTGTTATAAATATTGTGTAGTGATTACTGATTATCTTAGAGTTTCAAAAAATAAAATAAAATTGTAGCCTTATTGAATTGAATGACAAATGTATTCACTATTTTCATTGTTGACTATTTCAATTAAAGTAAATTCGAGAACGAATTATATAATTAAGAGTAATAGTCAGATATTTCACTTGTTAAAATATGTTAATTAATAATTTATTTCTTTGTAATTATACGAATAAATCTAAAAAAAAAGATCCATATATCTATAAAAGTGGCAACAAATAAATTAAGATTTGGGTAAACAACACAAATCTCACTAGTTTAAGAGTTAATTACCTTCTTTCTCATGAGTTTGCACTACTACAAAGCCTATCATAATTCGCACTTCGAATACACGTATCTAACGCATCCAGATACATGTTAATCACATACATATGATTAACTATATCTAAATAAGGAATATAACTGATACATGTGTCTCGAATATATGTTAATTAATCAGATACATGTAATTAAGTGTATTCAAATAAGGAATGTAACTGAAAAACACAAATTAATAAGGATATCACGCATATAACATCTTTGGAGTATATCTATGGCTCCTAAAATAAATATTTGGATAAGGGCCTAAAATACCCCTCGAGTATTTGAATTGGTACAAAATTACCCTTCATTCATCTTTCGGCCTTAAAATACCGTTGCCGTCCACCTTTTGGCTCAAAAATACCCTTATGTCTAATGGATCATACTCATAAGGTGGATGAAGGACAATATTGTACCAAATCTCATTGTTTAAGGACATTTTAGGCCATTTTTTGTTAAAATAATTTGAAATTACTTAATATATAAACTCACATGATTGACTTTATTTTGAATTTCATAGTAGATTAAAACTAAAAAAGAGATTAGGCATCTACTCTCTACGCACCCCACACCACTTCTTATCTCTTTAATTTTTTTTCTATTTGGATCTTTTCCACCATTTTAAATTTTATTTTTTTCAATTTATGTCAAACAAGAGAGAAAAAGTAGGAAAATAACGACGCATTCATATAGAAATAATTATTAGTTCAATAAAAGATGATTTCATTAAGCAAATATGTACGAATATTGCATTTTTTCTTTTGTGTGTACCCAAAATTCAAATTAAAAGAATAAAAATAATTATTTCTCTTATCCCCAGCCTCATCCCACCACAGAAATAAAAAAAATGATCAAGGCATTTGGATAATTGATAGAAAATTTTATATTAATATAAATAATGTTTTTATTAGATGGACAATCAGTCGGGGTGAGTATGAATTTTAGTTGGATACTCATTTATGACTTGAGTTCCGTTATAATAAGTTGGGGATTGATTAAAAATAGGTCAATAGGAAGATATCATGAAATTACTTATTTTTTAATATTATTTTCAAGTGTATCAGGTCAAAATATGATATGTGGTTTTATAAAAAAATAAAATTTTAAAAATATGATTTTTATTATCTATTTGAGAAGAGTTTAAATTTGGACCAATCACATTAAGCAAATTAATAGATAAATATTTAATAATTTTACTTTAAGGAAGCTATTAAATTTAAGGGCAAATATGAGCCAAAGGATTAAGATCAAGGGAGGTGGACGACGGGGGTATTTTAAGCCGAAAGGTGGATGGATGGTACTTTTGTACCAATTCAAATACTTAAGGGACATTTTAGACCCTTCTCCGAAAAATGTTTAAAAATTTGAATTTTTGTGTATCTGATCTGTTCATTATATGTATCTAGACTATTCTTTTATTTATCTGATGTTACTTCTATGTATCTGATATATACTTAATAATTAGATGTATTTGATTTGTTTATTATATGAGTGATTGATCTCAATGAATTTTACTCCAAATCTGGTATTAATAAATCCTATTTTTAAGGGATGTGTTTATTTGATCGCATCTTTTAAAATACATGATATAAAATATTAAGAGTGATAATATATGTAATTGCTTAAAAGTAGAGATAAAATTAATACATATGATAATGATGTATGTCTAGTTAAATAGTTTTCCTTAAAATTTACTTGAGCATGAATAACTCTCTTTGATATTTTACTTGCACTCTTAGATGAACCAAACACGAGTATGCAAACTAATTTTCGATAATCACCAAGACATAAGAGAAACGACTACACTTAATTGACATAGCACTAACGTTTCTTAATAGTTTAATGAAATTTGCATCTAATGAGTTTGATCTTTAAGAAAATGAAAAAAAAATTCAAATTTAAGTTATTCTACATAGTATATATGTGCATCAAACAAACATAATCAAGTTATGTGACCTTTTTTTTTTAGTAGAGAACACTTACCATTTAATACATCATTTGTGTCATGAATTTATACTAGTGAAGACAAAAAAATAATTACAAATAAAAGATCATTGACTAAGCTTATAAGTTAGTCGAACTCATTTATAACCATTTTTTATTTTTTATTTTGATGTTTGTTAACAACCAAAAATGCTTATAAATAAAGTCTTTATAAGTCAAAATTAGCCAAAATCATAATTCCTTTTTACAATTTTATCCCTAATATATTTTTTAAATCTCCATAATACTTTTTCTAAAAACTTTTTTAATTATAAGGTTAGGGAGTGTCGTATTCAAAAGTTAGAGAGGCTGTTCCATGATTCAACAAACTATAAGGGGGAGTTTCGACGTTTAATAAAATTAATAATATATCGATGTCTAGGTTATACGAATTTGTAAAACCCTGCAACTCAAAACACAAATTCTTAAACCCTCACAAAATCAACAATCAGCAGTCATTCTGGTATCAATGGCTACCGATTTCTCGTTCGAACAACCCAGCGATGAAGAAGTTGAATATGACGAGAATGACGACAGTGAAGAAGAAGAACATGAAGTGGATGAAGATAATGAAGATGCCGACCCCAAACCTCGAACGAATAAGAAGCCGCAATCTCCATGGGACTTCTCTTCTTACTCTGAATCCGTTGCTGATGAACACAGCCACCGTAGAACTACTTCAATTGATTTCAAAATATCAAAAGCTCGTCAACAACTCTCTACTCCTATAGCTAAACCAATCGAGGAAGATTCCGATTCCGACGATTCTGAACCTCACCGCCAGGTAAAACTGCTTACTTTTGCTCTAACTTAAATTTAGGCTGGTTAGTGGATGTCAGTGATAGAGAGCTTTAATTTGTTCGAAAAGTTAGAATTTTTATTGTTGAACTATAATTTGTTCTGATTATTTGTTGTTGGGAATATTTGAAGCTTAGTTGGTTAATTCCTTGGATAATTTCAGGAAGAGTACAGACCCGATGATGAGGATGGTGACGATGATGTAGATACGCATGTTGCTGAAAAGAAGCCATTTTTTGCCTCATCAGAAGGAGTTACATTTCATGCAAATTCGTTTATTGAGCTCCATATCTCAAGGCCGTTGCTTCGGGCCTGTGAAGCATTGGGTTACAGTAAGCCTACCCCAATTCAGGTGTCTCTCCTTGGCAGACTTTGAATGTAATTTATTACCATGAACATTGTCTGCATCTCTACTCTTGTATTAATGTGTAGTACTTCTATGTAGGCGGCCTGCATTCCATTGGCTTTAACCGGTCGAGATATATGTGGTAGTGCTATAACAGGATCTGGAAAGGTACAATCTTGTGATGTTAGATCCAATGTACTTATATTTAGCTAGTTGTCTTAGTTGGTTATGTTTTGATTTATGCTCCTTTTATCCTTTTGTCTCTTCAGACAGCTGCTTTTGCCTTACCAACACTGGAGAGACTGTTGTACCGTCCAAAAAATAGGCCTGCAATTAGAGTTCTTATTCTTACTCCAACAAGAGAGTTGGCTGTTCAGTAAGTTTCCTTTTCTCTTCTAAAAAATGTGTGCGAGAGTCATGAATGCTGCTTTTTCTCAACCTTGTTCTGTTCTCATTCATTATATTTTCTGGTGTTTCCACTAGAAAACACCAGAAAAGAACTTATTGCATCTGATGCCTGAACTGATTGAATAAGAACTTATTTGGGTTCCAGATTGCGGATACATTTTCTGACAAAATGAAATTCCATCCAGGAATACAGTTAACATTGATTTCTTCAATGATTATATAAGCTTTCTATGTCCAAACTTGTAATTTTATTAGTACAAATTTAGAGATGGAATTGTTTGCCCCTTGAATGAAAATTATATTCTATCCTTGCCTCTAATTTATATACAAGCTACTACCTTTTCTTTTGTATTGTATGTCATTGATTCTTCTCAAACCCTAATAGTTAATGACTGCGCTGTCTTAATTGTGCTATCCAGGGTTCATAGTATGATAGGTAAACTTGCCCAATTTATGCCAGATATCAGATGTTGTCTGGTTGTTGGTGGTCTGTCAACCAAGGTATGCTTAGCTCTTTCCTGATCCTTCCTAGGGAAAGCTTGAAGGTTGGGTTAAGTTTGTATCTCAGCTACTGCTTCCAACAATTATGGGAATGTCGTGCTCTATTTCAGGTGCAAGAGGCAGCCTTGAGAACAATGCCTGATATTGTCGTGGCCACTCCAGGACGTATGATAGATCATCTACGAAACTCCATGTCAGTTGATTTGGATGATCTTGCAGTATTGATTCTTGATGAGGCCGATCGTCTACTGGAGCTGGGTTTCAGTGCTGAAATTCGTGAGCTGGTATGTCTTCAACATTGTGGTTTCCTTTTCCTTTTCTATAGAACAAAGGTAGCTGTGTGACAAGTTTGTGTTGTGTATGCTTATGAAATCATAACTATCTTAATAAATAACATAATTGTACTTGTTTCAAATTTCAATAAACTTCGACTCTAATGCTAAGCTATACCTTCTATTCTGCAAGGGATTTTTTAAGTAGTTTCATTTACTATAAAAACCTTCAAGGTATAGAATATTACCTCATTGACTGTTTAATATATATAGAAAAGGATGTCCAGAAGTTCCTTCCACTTCTGCCAATAATTGTTTTTGTTCTGGTGGGGGGTTTGTAAATAATATGTCCGGGGTTATATACAGGTTAGATTGTGTCCAAAGCGGAGACAGACCATGCTGTTTTCTGCGACAATGACTGAGGAAGTTGATGAGCTCATCAATCTCTCACTGAATAAACCTTTGCGCCTGTCAGCTGATCCATCTACGAAACGGCCTGCAACATTGACTGAAGAGTAAGGCATCAGCAAGTTCTACTTTACAATTAATATTTATTTCCATTTTTTCTTAAATGTAATCTCAATTGTTAAGTTCTTAAGTATGATAGCTGATGAAACATTGTCTACAGGGTAGTTAGAATACGGCGCATGCGTGAAGGAAATCATGAAGCTGTTCTCCTTGCATTGTGCACCAAGACCTTCACTTCCAAAGTGATTGTTTTCAGGTTTTCAGCTAGCTGTATCTAAAATAGCATTTTCTATTGTGGTATAGTATATCGTGTTGTCCATTTCATGCCCTATAACATAGATTATCTTTCAGGGTATGACTCTTGATAATTGTAGGACACTGCAACATAATTTCTCTTCTTTGATTGTATCTTCTAGACTTCCACTTGCCTTATCTTTTTGTCCAGAAGGCTAAATTCTGTGGTTATCTTGACAGTGGTACAAAGCTAGCAGCTCATCGGTTGAAAATTATATTTGGCTTACTTGGTTTCAAAGCAGCTGAGCTACATGGAAATCTTACGCAAGCGCAGCGTCTAGATGTATGTTCCATCAAGTGTGTTTTCTGGAATCATAAGAATAATTCTGTGGAGAAGTTTCTTACTAATTTTTATTTTTGTAGGCTTTGGAACTTTTCAGAAGACAGGAAGTGGATTTTTTGATTGCAACCGATGTTGCAGCTCGTGTAAGATGATTCTATCCAATTGGTTTTGTATGATTATTCTAAGCATGAAGTTGTATAAAGTATGTACTATGTAGTGCTCCCCTTTTATGTCCTGCTGACATCTGTATTTTGGCTGTTATTGTCGGAGCAGAAATATAATTGGCTTCTCTTATTTTACTTGACTCTTTTTTTCTTCCTTTTTCAGGGACTTGACATTATTGGTGTTCAAACTGTTATAAATTTTGCGTGCCCACGTGATCTTACTAGGTAAAGTTGCAACTCTTCTTGCAAATGCTGTTTTTATTGACACTTAATGGCTGTGCTTATAATGTTTTGTTTGCCTTATCTTTTGCTGGCTTCATGATTTTTTTTTGTTTTTTTGTTTTTACCGCTTACATGCTTATATTCTTTTTCTTCTTTTGTTTATACTTCTACAAAGGTATTCTGATAGTTTGTACAAGTAAACTCTTCACGTACTTCATGCAGTCCTGATTTCCTTTTCCCTTGCAGTTACGTTCATCGAGTGGGTCGGACAGCTAGAGCTGGTAGAGAAGGTTATGCCGTTACCTTTGTCACAGATAATGATAGGTCTCTTCTAAAAGCCATTGTGAGTGTCCGTCTACTCTGTTCAAACATCTTTTAGCTGTGCCTGTTCAATCACTTGATCTGTCCTTGTATACGAGTCATTTCATTCCGACTGGTGGGGAATTGTATGTTCAAAATCATTGACCAATTAGATGCTTGGTGCGTTTAGTATCTCATATCTGTTTAGTTCTGTCTAAAGCAGTAATGCACTCTTTCTATTTTACTTTTTTGGGAGATAAGTCCATGTTGATCTTTCACTTAATCTCAAGCATGTTAGTTAGGTACTCCTTTATTTGATAAAAAAAGATATACTTTTTCAGTTTAAAATTAAAATAGTTGCTATACAGTCCATCTGTATTTTTTTTCTATGGAAATGTTTTTAGATCAGTTAAGATAAAACTGCATCTTTGGCACCATTTTACCTATCAATAAGAAATTGTGTTTTTTGAACCATTGGTTGGTTAGATGTATTCATTATGTTTGTTCTATTATCCTTTTCTTTTAGTCTCTGGTTAAAGCAACGTAGTAAGTGTTTAGTTTTCTTTTAAGAGTATGTGCTTATTGACCATTCACTTAATCTCAATTGTTTTGGTTATCAGTCAGGCTGGTCTAAAAATAAAATAATCATTTTTCTGTCTATGCAAATATCTGGTAGAAGAACCAACTAGATGCACAACCTCCAGATTTTTCTATTGGCTGCTTGATATAAAAAGATGTGCTTGGAGACTTATCCCCCCATCCTCCAAAAAATTAATGTTACAGGTTAAACGAGCTGGTTCAAGGCTAAAGAGTCGAATTGTAGCAGAGCAATCTATAACTAAGTGGGCACAAGTGATTGAACAGCTTGAGGATCAAGTATCTGCAGTTATGCAAGAAGAGAGGTGTTATTTCATCACCTTAACTTTGTACTGAATTTGATAATTGAAATTTATTTACTAACCAACTCAAATTTTGGTTACTTAGGGAAGAGATGGCACTGAGAAAAGCTGAAATGGAAGCAAATAAGGTAATGTATTATAGTAAAGTTTGGGGAACCCAACGATCAACAACTGCTTCATGTTGTAGAAGTCTGAAGATACCCTCCCTCTAAAAGATGAAATTCACCCTTCGGGGTGGCCCAATGGTTTGGGCTTTGGAACTTCCATGTTGGAGGTCTCAAGTTCGAAACCTCTTGCCAGCGAAAGCAAGGGGTTTGCCTTCTGGGTCGAGCTCGTCGCACCGGGCTTGCCTAGTGCCGGTTACCTCTCCTATGTGGTTTGCGAGCTATTGCATGAGTTTTACCCTGTGCGCACCCAAAGGGTAGCGGCTGTGGGTTTCCCTTGTCATAAAAAGAAGAAGATGAAATTCATTAAATAAATGTTGCATGGCTTAGTATGACGATGACGTGGTGTTTTGACTTTGCAGGCAGAGAATATGATTGCCCACAGGGATGAGATTTATTCACGTCCTAAAAGAACATGGTTTGTCACAGAAAAGGAGAAAAAGCTAGTTCAAAAGGCAGCAAAGGTGATTTTTCACTTTGTTGGACATCTGGGCTGCATTGACGTTTTATATAATGGCATGGAATCCTGTTCTGTTACTTATGATGCTTGTTCGTTTTGTTAGTCTTGTAGTCTCTTTTTGGTTTTGTCAAAGAACAACTCTTGAATTAAAATATTTTTGAATAATAATATTTTGAATAAAACTTGTGCTGTAATGCTTGATTAAAATATTAGCTGACATGCAAATGCCATTCCAGGAGAACGCAGCAGCCAAAGAAAATGGTTCTGAGAGCAAGGTAATGAGTGCCGAACATGCAGAAGACCTGAAGATGAAGGAAAAGAGGAAGCGAGAACGAGAGGTGCTAGTCATCCTGTGTACTTTTTGTAATTTGAATACAGAAATTCCGTTTGATTTTCTATTTATCATTCTCATTGTTGAGCTGATTATTATAGAAAAATCTGCCGAGGAAGAAAAGAAGGAAGTTGGAGGCTGCTCGAGAGCAATTAGAAGATGAAGATGACTTAGATGATGTAAGCATCTCCTCTTCTTCACTTATTTTCAACCTTGTTGCATATTTTCTGTTATCTCAAATAAGAGACTATCAGGTCATCATCGTCTATAGCAATCTATATTTGATACTTTTCCATTCTGTATATTGCATCCTTTTATTTGGTTCAACTGATTCTAACAGCAACAATAACAACAGGGCAAAGACAAAACAAAGAAAGAGAAATCTGGAATTTCCCTAGTTGATCTTGCTTATCGTCGTGCAAAAGCAGTCAAGGCTGTGAACAAGGCAGTTGATGCTGGCAAGATTGTTAGAAAGGCCGGAAATAAACCAAAACCGAAAAGCAGAGCATCTGAATCCAGGACAGAGGAAATGCAGGATCTTTTTCAAAATGATATGAGTGAGAGAAAACAAAGAAAACCACTTCATGCCGGTGGAAAGAAAAAGTCCTCATTCAAGAGCAAGTCACGGTACGACTCAAATTTAAAAACTTCTCCCATATCATTGTTTATTAGAAGATAAATTAGTCCTCTATTAGCTTTCGAAAAGTAGTTTAATCTACGTTTGAAGGCAACGATGATGTAGACTCCAGCTTTCTAATCATATTTCTGTATCGGGATATTCTTACATCATTTGAATGTGCAGGTACAAGAGGAGGTAAACACTTGCAATACACTATGACAATGAACTGGAAATCAAGTTACTGAAACAAGGTAGACTCCTCAAACATGACTACCCCTTCGTAACAAAGGATGGATTATGTAAACACTTACTCGAGATCTCAACTTATCAGATTTTCCCCTGTGGAAGACACAATTTAGTCTGAAGAATTCGCCCCGACTTGTTCTAAGACAAGTAGCTTCTTAGAGTGTTGCTGATATTGAGCTTGTAGCTTTATTTCATGAGTAGGTCCCCAGTTCTTAGTTTCAGTTTTGCGGAGAGTGTATTTATCTTATTAGTATTTGTTTTGTTTAGACTACTCCATGTATCTGTACATGTATTCGATTTTGACAAATATTTACGATATTGTTGCTAATATCTTCACCAAAATGAATTCTAATTTTCTCCAATGCCTTTGTCGTTAAGTTTTGAATTAGTGTATTTTCTTGTGAATATTTTTTATTCTTTTAACGGACAGTTGTTTTATTAGCACTTCTAATCAGGATTCTGCAATCAGTTAGGTGATTAATGTTTTGAGATTTTGTATTAAACAAGTACTCTTTGTTGTCAGCCGTTCTTCAATAAAAATACAAAATATAAACTGCATTTTAATTCAAAAATTATTTTTTAAAATTTCATCATCATTTAATTCTCGTGATATAATCTCCACATTTTTATAATCCTAATGTTAATATAACTTGTTCGGGATCCTAACGTTGTTCACGACTTGAAAAGAAAAATATTCTCGTCCTTTATTTGGTTAATTAATGGACATTAACATAAAATTAGCTGGTGTTCGGAACCGATATTGAAGTCTGATTAAATTTGAATCACGCACTATAAGGCCCATTCGAATGTGGTCCTGCCAACAAGATTTTCTCCTGGGCCCATTTGGCTGTGGCCCTCCCAACCAGATATCTATAAATTCATGAATACATTACATCTCTACTATTTACTCATACCTCTTTACTATTTATTCATTAACCCTCTACAAAGGGTTCTGCTTCAGGTACTAACTTTTATTTAATCTATTGATTTAGAATACTATAATTTCCTGAATTAGCAAGTGAAAGACGAAACTAGGGTAGTTTGGAATTGTTTGACTACCTGATTCCTAAGCAAAGGCGGAGCTAGGGTTTTCATCTTAACATCAAAAATATATTTTATGTTTGTATTGTTTGGTTTGTTCGAGTCATAACTTATTTATATTTTGATTCGTCTTAGTGAAAACCCTAGCTCCACCATTGATTATTAGGGAATTTTTGAATGTGATTATGTACGTAAATTTAATCTCTGTGTTTATTCTGTATTGAATTGAGAGTTATGATTTCCTCCGAGTCTCGTATTTTAGTTAAATAAATTGTTTCATAATTCAGTATTTTGCTTGAATTGACAGATAAAGTTGAAACTTTTGAGCTTAACAATTAAAATGCTTGTTTTCAGAGGTCTGAGATCATACGATTGCTGGTATGGAACATCTATGCAAATCGTCAAATAAAAGCGTAGTTGAGTTGTCTGAGGATATCATAATTGAAATATTACATCGTTTGCCTTCAAAATCTCTTGCAAGGCTTGTACGTGTGTGTAAGCATTGGCAGAAGTGTATTGCTGATCCATCTTTGGCTTATAGTTGTCGTTCTCAACGATGGAGTCCTCAACCTTACATGATAGGTTTCTTTTGTCAAAGTAGAGTCATCGGCTCTGAAATTCGTTTTTTAGACTTGTCGAGGAAAACATCATCAGAAGTGATTGATGGTAGTTTAGATGATTTAGTCAATTTCCTTGGCAGGAGATTGTATATTATTGCATCCTCTAATGGTTTCCTTCTTATCGCTGAGAAAAGATCAAATCAGAGGGTTTACTATGTTTATAATCCTGCAACGAGGCAGCATTTTTCAGTCCCTGTAAGTGAAACATCCTGTATGAAAGTAGCAGCCATTGGATTTCATTGTAAAGTAGATGACCCTGAAAAAGATGTGATCTCCTTTACTATAGTTCGTTATGAAATATGGTATTTTCTTCGTTCGAGTGTAACAATTGAAAGCTTCTCTTCTGAGACTAATGTGTGGACTACCATCTATCTCACGCTAGATGTACCTCTCAAAGTCTGTCTTTCATGTTATAGGAAATTAGCATCAGCTGGGGTAATCGATGGAGTATTCAGTTGGATTGACGACGGAGCACAGATCATTTTTTATGATAGTGTTAATAGGCACTTCTGGGCTTTGCGAGTGAATGCCTTGGAACCTTGGTATCTTGGAGTATCGGGTGGAGTTCTCTGTTATGCATCGTTGTACGAGGGAAAGATTACTATGTGGTGCCTTGAGAGCAATATTCGTAGTCCTGATGCAGTATGGGTCAGGAAATATGATGCAAATTTAATCGACGCATTAAGAAAGAATCCTCCATTGGGTTTAGTTGCCGCGGTGATGTGTGTGGATATTCATCCTGCTAATCCACACATCCTTTATATGAAAATAAATGGCACCATTGTTTCATATGACTTGGAAAAGAATATTATGGAATTTTTGTATGAAATCGGAGATGGAAACTACTTATTCTTTACTTATGAGTGGCATCAATGGCCTCGTCTTCTCTAAGAACTATCAACAAACATAGTTTTGCAGGATATTCCAAAAAGTGGAAGTCTGATAGTTTTGCAGCATTTCAAGGATTTATTACTTAATTTAACAAGAACTCATACTCTTTCTTATGGAATTGTTAAATAATATTTCTTCCGTTTCAATTTATGTGACATTATTTGACCATCAAAAAGACTGTACAAGTTGCTCTGCCCAAAAAACAGAGCAATTGCAATGCAATTTCAGGCACCACGGAGTTGAAGAAAAGATGGAAGACTGATTTAGCTAAACAATTGGAGAGGAGACATTCAACAAACATAGGTACCCAAAATAGCAATAAAAGGAAGAGGCCAGCCTCCAAATTGCAGCAGCAGAAGAGCATAACAAATGAGTACAAGAATCCACCAAGTCTGCAAAGATATAATTTTGACTTTGACGACGATATGATCAATCGTGGCTGCTCCAAAGAAAACCTAACCAAGCGCGAGTCGAGGAAGAAAATGTAGGAAGCAACAATGACACAATTAGTGGAAGCAACTCTGCATTGTGTCCGCCAAGGGCGCAATACCTTGCTGATGTTGATTTGTATGCATTGCCCTTAACAGTTCCGTTTTGAATCACATTACAACTCTGTGTATAGTTAATGTTTTAGGTAAAACTCGATCTTGCAGCATGCGGGCACGAGTCTCCCTATATAAAGAAAATTCTTGGGTTAGGGTGAAATCCGTAGATCTACAAAGGAACGTTAGCTATATGCTTAACACATGCAAGTCGAACGTTTATGAAGAAGCTGTTGTTCTTCGTTCCTCTCCTCTTGGTCGAATTACTTCGTTCCTATTTCTTGTTTTTTTTCGGGTATGCCGCTGTCATTGTCTGATTTTTGGTCGTCTGATCACATTCGAACTGGATATACGACTAAAATTCACTTATATTGGTTAAATATGAATTCAAGTTAAGTGATTGATGCTCTATATTGGTTAGCAACAAGTTATGTTAAACAAGTACTTTGTGTTTGTCACCCGTTCTTAATTATTTTATTTTTAAAAACGATTTCCATAACGGATTTGGTTGATATATTAATTAATTTATTTTTAAAAAATATCTCATCAGTATTTAATTCTCGTGATATAATCTCCATATTAATATAACTTGTTCACGAATCTGTGCATAGGTCGGTTAGGTTTTATATATTATCGGTTCGGTTTATCGGTTTTCGGTTTTTAAATACGTTAAACCAATAACTAAACCAATAAGAGATTTTTTTATCGATTTATCGGTTTTGATCCTTAACGGTTCCGTTTTCGATTTAACCAATAAGAAAATACTTATAGAATAAATATATGTCTTCTCTAATAAATTTGACGCAACAATACAATAATGTAATGAAAAAACGATACAAGTGTAACACACGATAAATTAAGAGAAATAAGGTTCTTACTTTAAATTTTGACGTTTTGTATAATGTGAAGTTGTGAACTAAAAGTCACTTTGAAGTGTGAGCTGAAGGTTAAATGATAAAGATAATAACTAGTAACGTATTGAGATTAATATATAATATTTATGTACAAGTAAATGTAGTAAATTACTAGTCTTAATGGGTTATCGGTTTACCCATTATTAAAAACAAATATCGAACCGATAACCCGATAATTTTTTTAAAAAAAACCGTTAATCATAACCCAATAACAATAAACCAATAACACTTTTTTTGATTCGGTTTATCGATTGGTTCGATTTTTGAACCCCCCTAAATTTATCAAACGACTTAAAAAGAAAAATATTCTCGTCCTTCCTTTGGTTAGTTGATGGACATAAACATTAAACATAAAACTAGCTCTATAAATTCTTTTTTTGATTTCATGTGAAAGGCCCAATTGAGAGGGTGACACTCCCGAATTTTCTCCATACCCAACCTGTATAAATTCATTACCTCTTTGCTATTTATTCATTAATGCTGTACAAAGGCTTCTGCTTCAGGTACTAACTTTTATTTAATGTATTGATTTAGCATACTATAAATTATATGACTACTTGATTCTAAGCCCTTTGAAGCAGAGGCTGAGCTAGGGTTTTCATCTGAACATCAAAAGTATATTTTATGTTTATATTGTAGATATTGAATCTCCTTGGTTTCTTGAGTCATTATATTTTGATTCATCTTAGTGAAAATCCTAGCTCCACTATTGATTATTTGGGAATTAGGTTGTTTATGTAAATTTGACCTTTGTAATTATTCTGTATTGAATTGAGAGTTATGATTTCCTCCCAGTTAAAAAACTTGTTTCATAATTCAGTATTTTGCTTAACAATTGAAGTGCTTGTTTTCAGAGGTCTGAGATCACACAACTGTCGCTATGTAACATCTATGTAAGTGTAACAATTGAAAGTTTCTCTTCTGAGACTAATGTGTGGACTACCATCTATCTCACTCTAGATGTACCTCTCAGAGTCTGTCTTTCAAGTTCGAGGAAATTAGCATCAGCTGGGGTAATCGATGGAGTATTCTGTTGGATTGACAACGAAGCACAGATCATTCTTTATGATAGTGTCAATAAGCGTTTCTGGGCTTTACAAATGGATGGCTCGAGCCTTTGGATTAATATTGGAATATCAGGTGGAGTTCTCTGTTACACAATGTGGTACTGCGATGGACAGGTTACTATGTGGTGCCTTGAGAGCAATATTCGTAGTCCAGATGTAGTATGGGTCAGGAAGTATGATGCAAATTTATTTGAAGCATTCGAAAAGAATCCTCTATTGGATTTAGAATTCGCGGTGACGTATGTGGATATTCATCCTGCCAATCCACACATCGTTTATCTGAAAATGAATGGCACCATTGTTTCATATGACTTGGAAAAGAATATTATGGAGTTTTTGTATGAAATCCGAGATGAAGACTACTTATTCTTTGCTTACGAGTGGCATCAATGGCCTCGTCTTCTCTAAGAACTATCAACAACATATTTTTGCACGACATCCCAAAAAGTAGAAGTATGATAGTTTTGCAAATACGTACTATACTTAAGTTTTGAGTCTATTCTTGACAATAGAGATGGATATATCAGATAAGACACTATATGAGTAAGTATTTATCTATCTAAATATGCTTGACCACGTCATTTAGACTCATTGTTGAGAGCATATGTCATTAAGAGATGAGGTAAACTTGAATGTCATCAACTAGTTGAAAAGATTACAAACAGGATTAGGATTTAGGAATCTCTATGCAAAACAACTCGCCTATGCTGGGAGGCTTCAAGTGGTTCTGGCTGTGTTGTTTTCAATTCAAATTTTCTGGGGTTCAGCATTCATACTCCCTCAAAGTGTTGTTAAGGAGGTCGACAGGAAATGTAGAGAATATCTGTGGGGTGGCAGTGAATAAAGAGTCATTGTGGGTAAAATGGGTACTTGGGATCTACATCAAATCAGAGACATTTTGGGACCATAAAGCACCAGTAGATAGTAGTTGGTACTGGAGGAAAATAAACTCTCTGAAGCACTGGTATACGCAAGGAAAATTCAACCTTACTGTGAATGGGCAATACTCCATTACAAGAGGTTATATTGATCTGATAGGGAACCAAGCAAAGATGGAGGTAGCGGAATTAGTGTGGAACTCTGTATCACTGCCAAGACAGAGGTTTATTATGTGGCTAGCAATGCAAAATAAATTGCTTACAAAGGACAGACTGTTGAGTATGAACATTCAGGTAGATGACATGAACTGTTGCCTGTGTCAAGCTGCAGTGTTAGAGACAAACACACACTTATTTGTGGAATGTGAGTATGCTGTCAAAGTGAGAGATGCATTAGTACAATGGTCAAAAATTTCAGTACTGGCAAGAGATTTGAAGATTACACTGGAGCTGATCAAATTGAAACATTGGAGGAGGTTTAAAATACAAGTGATAGCTGCTGTTTTGGGAGCAATGGTATATCACATATGGAAAGCAAGAAATTGGAAACAGTTCAAGAAAGTACAGATACAACATACAGAGATAGTGAGTACAATCATCCGTGAAATTGTGGAGAGGATAGAGATGTATAAGTATACAAAGAAAGCAAATAGATGTAGAAATTTTTGGCAAAAGTTATGTAATTAGTTTGTTATTTTGTTGAAGCCAGCCTTTACTATTCCTTCATTAGTAAGGGTGGTGAGGGTTGGATGAGACTACTCTGTTTGTGGTGTTTTTGTTAATGGTAATATTCACATTGGTTGCCAAAAACTTTGACTAGCAATTAACTACAATATGTACATATAGGGGTCGTTTGGTAGACCGCATTAGAAGAAATAGTCCATGTATTATGTAAGGTATTATTTAATACTATGTTTGGTAGGAATTTGAGCCTATGTATAACTAATCCATGGATAAGTTATACCTCATACATGGTATTATAGGATGTATTACTAATACATAGGATATAATACCATGGGATAAGTCTATGTAAAGACAAAAATATCCCTCAAATCATTTTAATTATTTTGTTTATTTTCTTGATTTTATGATTTATATTTGTACTAGTAAATTTATATAAATAAATTAGCTTACAAATTAGAGAGAGTTGTTTGTTCCTAAATAAATTCAATACAAATTTGAAATGTGAGTTGTTTATTTGTATATGACGTTTGTGATCTTAACTGAATGTATTATATATATATATTTGTGTGGTTTTCTAATTATTTGTATTTTGAACAATTTAAAAAATTACATACATATTAAAATTATAACTTGCAATATTTATGTGTAAATGTAGATGGTTTATTCAATTTTACCATTGTTGACCGTCTTTTCGACTTTAAAAGAAGATGATTTATTTTTTAAAAAATTTAAAAATGACATTTTGTGAGTGATCAATTTATTAAGATGACAATTATTTATCCTTTAATAATTCAAGTGAAAACATAACAAATATGACAACAAAATTGTTCTTCTCATACCTAGTTAGAAGGACATAAAAAAATAATGTCCGACAATTATCTACATTAACCCAATTACATAATAATTTAAGGGAATAATTAGAATAAAAGCTTTTTATAGAGTTTTAATCCAAACACAAAATGAAGTGGAAAATAATGAACCAAACATTTGATAAAAATAAACCCTGCATTATTAATCCATGCATTACTAATCTCTGCGTTATTAATTTTTGTACTATAAGTTTAATTTTTATCTTCATTCTTAGTTTAAACTGAATATATTGTTATCATTGTATTCATGATTGGTTCTGCGACTAGATTTCTACTTGAAAACTCTTTATATAATAAGATTCACATAATAAAACAAATTTTAACTTTGCAAACTCTTAAGAACATTACATAGGCCATGTTATTAAAAGCAAGTATTGACTAATTGCCATCTTGAAATTTATTTCCTAAGGCCACATATTCATATTCAATACCCATAATAAGTAATTAAAGGAGTTTTTTTCCTTCTTTTTTTCATGCCCCTTTTTATACAACAACTTGCCTACAACAACTTCAAAAATATAAAAACAAGCAATACATTTCAAATACATATCTCTACTAGCACAATTTTTTTGTTCCCCATACCCAAATAGACTCATGAGACTCGTGTTCCCGGCCTCAAAACTCCACGAGTTTTCAACCAGACACTTGATATCCGCGCAATTTCAAAGGGCAAGGAGAGTAGTAGTAGTAGTAGTAGTAGACTGAGGAAGATTTGTAAGCATGTGAACAACTTCCCTCATAGTAGGCCTAGCACAACTCTCTTCTTCAACACACATTATAGCAATCTTGAACAAATTTACAACACTTGCAAGAGGGTAACTATGTAGCCTCGAGTCAACGACTGCTAAAACTGAGGCTGCATCAGACGGCTGAGATAATTCGGACATTGTTTTATTTACCCATCTGACTATATCTACACCGTCTCCGAATTCACCAACTGGCTTGTGACCTGTGATAAGTTCCAACAGTACTACTCCAAAACTGTATACATCACTCTTTTGGTCAACTTTCAATGTGTATGCATACTCTGTTTCATATCCAAACAAAAATGCACCTCAGAAAAACATTAATTGCACAATTTAATGTTTTGGACAAAAGTTTTAAATAGATTTTGTCCTGGAGCATAGCTTTTAAATACCTACTATTTTTAACCCCAGTTCAGTAAATTCTAAAAGTTCATAGGTCTTGGTAATTGGTACTAAAAGTTAGTGAAGTGTATCTTTCATGAAATAGGAAAATATTGACCAATAACACAGGTATATAAAAGGACTCAAGGATCTATTTTGCTTGTATTCTTCAAAAAATGATGTTGCACCCGTGTCGAATCCTCCAAAAAAGTATTACTTTTGGAGGATCCGACATGTACCCCACTGACATTTTTTAAGAGTTTGAGCAACATAGCTCAAGGTTATATGCACAATAGCATACAAACTTTATAGTATCATCATAATTTAATCTATTATAGCAAGTTAATTAGTATCACATTTTAAGATAATCATTAAATTTTACCAGTAACTACATTATATGCCACCTAATTGTATAAATATGACGACCATATGAGCCAGCAATAAAAGAATACTAATACGGAAATTCATAATTGTATAAATATGATAAATATTGTAACTGTATTAGTTTACCTGGAGCAATGTAACCATATGAGCCAGCAATAGAGGACATGCACTCTGATGCACCAGCATCCTGCAAGAATTTAGCTAGGCCAAAATCAGCAACATGAGCCTCGTAATCGGAATCCAGCAGAATATTATTGGACTTGACATCTCTATGAATAATCGAAGGCGAACAATCATGGTGCAAATAACACAATCCCTTTGCAGCTTCCACAGCAATACGGTACCTCGTCTCCCATTTCAAATGTGCTCCTTTGGCACCATGTAACATTTCACCTAAGCTCCCATTTGACATGTATTCGTACAACAACAAGTTTGTGTCTTTGTTTGAGACATATCCTAGTAATCGTACGATGTTTCTGTGCCTGATCCTTCCTAGTGTTTGGATTTCAGCTGAGAATCCGTGATCATGGTGTCCAGTTCCTCGGCCTACAAGTTTCTTAATTGCAACGTCAATGCCATTTGACATAGACCCTCGGTACACAACACCAGCTCCACCTTTCCCAATTATGTTCTCCTCTTTTAAACACTCCAAAACATCCTCAGCTCTGAAATCAAGTTTCTGGAATGCTGTTAACTTCCAAAGTTTCGAATTCTTGAACTTTTCCTTCTTGATGAACAACACGGTAACTGCCAACAGCAATGCAACAGTGACTAAGATGATTATTGTAATCACCAATTGGATAGTTGTGAACTTCCCAGCATGGATTTTGAGCGCGTTTTGTGGTGAATTGGAAGCTGACGGGCAAAAAGTAGCATGAGGCGAACAGAGTTTTGGATTTCCTACAAAATAAGTGTCATTGAAGAACTTTAGTTGTCCGTTGGTCGGTCTCCTTCCAGAAAGATCATTGTAAGAAAGATCCAAAACTGTCAAGCCATTCATCACTCCGACTTCTCCAGGAATGGCGCCACTCAGTTGGTTTCTTGACAAGTTCAGAGCGTTCAAGCTATTTAACTTGGTGATTTCTTTTGGCACTTCACCAACCAGTTGGTTTCTGCTCAAGTCAACCAATGTTAGCTCTGAACAAAGCGCAATTGAACTTGGGATTTCACCTGTTAAATTGTTACCACTCAAGTTGATGGTCACGAGTTTATTCAAACTCGCAATTTCTTGAGGAATTTCACCAGATAATCTGTTCATATCAAGTGATAGAGTGACTAGATTCTTCAAGTTCCCTAATGATGGAGGAATGTTCCCCGTGATCCAGTTGTTGGAAAGTACAAGTTTAGTGAGATTATTCGCGTTTATCTCCGTTGGCAGCTCACCAGTGAAATAGTTGTTGTCAAGTTCAAGCATATCCAATGCAGGTAACTTGAAAAAACCAGCTGGAATAGTACCATTTAAGTAATTCTTCCTAACACGAATTCGAGCAAGCGATTTGCACTCACCAAGTTGTTCAGGAATTGGACCAAAGAAGTAATTTTCCATTAGAATCAGTGTCTTTAACTTCCCTCCTTTACACAAATCAGGTGGTATCCTTCCAGTAAAATGATTAATAGAAATATCAAGAAACAAAAACCTCCCGTTACGCCCAAGATTTTCAGGCAATTCAAGAGTAAAATTGTTTCCCCAAATCTGCAACACTTCAAGATTTGGAAGGTCACCAATAAAAGGGGGAATTGGACCATGCAAGTTGTTTCTAAACAAGTTAATCAATGTCAAATTCTGCAACTTCACAAAACTCTCTGGTATTTCTCCGGTCAGTTGATTAAAAGACAAATCAAACGACATCAAACTCTCTAAACCAGATAGTTCAGAAGGTATGCGACCTGTAAATCATAAGCGAATCCAAGATTTAAGTTTTACGAATTCAAGATTCTAAAATTTATCAGATATATGACTTCAAAACTTTATATACATAATATTTTGCACATATACATCTATGTTATACAAAAACCTCTCTATTAACACATACTCTAACATCATTTCACTATAAACACAGTTTTTCTCAAAGAAACTTTTTATGATATTCTCACTCCATTCACTTTTTACTTATATACTGGCACTCTGCACGTCACTCAAGAAACAACTATTACTATTGAGTATTTCAACACAATTTGATTTTCAGTCTTACAACTTGTAAAATGATTTGTGACAAATATGTTTCCTACAACAATATTTAACCATGGCAACTAGAATATATTCAGACAAACGACGTTATTAAAGATAGATTTGATTGTATAACTAATTAACAAATAGTGAGTTCATGAATACCTGTAAGTCTGTTCACTTGTACAAACAAAGTATGCAACTTCTTCAAATTTCCAAGACTTGGAGGAACTTCACCATCAAGATTACAATTTCCAAGATCAAGAAGTTTAAGTGTACTAATATTACCAAACTCAGATGGAATACCCCCTTCATAACTATTATAATAACCCAATCTAAGTTCTTCAAGATTTGGTAACAAAGCCAAACTCTTTGGTATTTTCCCAGTAAGTGAATTTCCCTCTAAACCCAACCACTTTAAACTTATAATATGAGAATAAACTTCTGGTATTTCACCATGAAAATAGTTTCCACCAAGATGTAAAGTTTCCAACTTTTTCAACTTTACAAACTCAATAGGAAGTTCACCAGTGAAATTGTTGTTATAAATGTCAAAAGATTCAAGCTTTATTAACCCCAACAAGATTTCTCTAGGAAAAGGACCAGAAAAATTGTTGTAAGAAAGATTAACATGTTTAATAGAAGAAAGTTGTGACATTTCTAAAGGGAGTGTACCAGTAATATTATCACCAAAAATAATAAGATTTTCAAGATTTTGTAAAAGACCAATTTCAGGTGGAATAGTACCAAATAGAGGAACATTAGTGATGTTTATAGATATAACATGAGAGTTATTGTTACATGTAACACCAGAAAAAGAACAATGGGAAAAAGGGTAATTTGTGTTGTTGTTCCAATCAAGAAGTGCAGAAGTTCCAGGAGCAACCATGGATTCTTTGAGCTTCAAAAGGGTTTCAAGATCAGAGTTTGCATTAATGGTAAAAACAAAAAAAATGAAAATTTGGAGGAAAAGGGATATTTTTTTGGGGAGTGACATTGTTACACTGTTAGTTTAGTCTGGTTTGTACAAATTTTAGGATAGGTTCAAGGGTATTTGAAGTGTTGAGTATTTAGTACTGTTGCATTTGGCCAAAGTGGAAGGAGAATCAAAATTAACTTTTTGGCTTTGAATATGTGTGTAGGAAACAAAGTGAAGATACCACAGGGAGTGGTAAATACTTCATCTCTACCAAATAATAATAAGGTAACAAATTTTGTTCCTCCATTCTTAATCAGAGCTTTCAAATTTAAATACGATATGGAATCACTTTTATTAGAGAATTTTGTACAACTACTATAACACTTCTCAGCGCTAATTTAGAACTAATCGAGTTTAAATATGGATATTGGATACTAAAAGACCCAAAAAAATATATAATTTTCTTTTATTTTATTAAAAATTATCATTTTTATAATATTTTAAAAGAGTAACTTCAAAAACTCTTTACTAATCAAATGATTTATAATCACCAAAATGAGGAGTTAGATCATAAATTTATAAAATTTTCCTTTCTATCTTACTTAAAATCTATATTAGGTCAAACAATGTTACATAAATTGAGATTGAAAGAATATATTTTAATGAACGAATCAACCTTTTCTAGTTTGAGGTTAAAACATTATTTATCAAAAGTAACTTCATCCATAATTCAAATTTAAATTCAAAATCTCTTGTTAAGATGAAAAAGTATTGACTACTTCATCATAATTTTCGATAATTCCATCTCATATTTAATTAGCTTTAAATCATGGTATAATTTCATACTCCCTCTGTCCCTTTTTAGTTGTCCACTTTAGAAATGACACACAGATTAAGGCAACAATGATTAGCACAGTGAAGTTATAATTTTACCCTTATGACAACTTTTCACTTCAAAATTACAACCACTTCTTTGAATTCAAGTGAATAAATTGGAGGGAAACAACATACACTTTTAGAAATTTTCAAGAAGTGTAAATAAGGGTATAATAGAAAAAAATTTATTATCCTTTCTTAATTTGTCAAAATGGACAACTAAATAGGGACAACTAAAAAAGAAAATATGGACAACTAAATAGGGACGGAGGGAGTATTTAATTACTATGTTACGTGAAGATTCAATCAAACTCAATAACTTACGTTTAAATCTCATATTTATTGGTAAAAAAAGTCATGGTGATATGTATAGATGCAAGTAAAATGATTGTAGCAGCAGACTTTAGAAGCAATGGTTAGATGAGAAACAGAGTAAATTACTGACGGCTTTTTGTGAACTTCTTTTGATGATTGACGCTTCTGAGTCTGTCAGCTAAGATTTATACTAGAAAATAACAAAAATAATATCTTTATCTTTGGGTTATTTCAAACTAGTTTATTAAGTATAACTCTTTGTCACTTTGGTCCTCTAAATTTATTAAAATGAGCACTTCTAATAGTAAATTTGAGTAGTTTGTGATTTTGCATCCTAATGCATGCACGTTTTGGTTACTTACATCTTATCTTCGTTTTTAATGATTTGCACCCTAATTCCTTACAAAACCATAAAAAAAATGGTCGTAACTCATATTTAGAGTGTGGTATTTGTTGTTTAGGCTATTTTTTTTTAAATCTATTTATTGTGTTAGTGTAAATTTTTATATGATTTGAAGGAGCTATTTTGTTACAGTATTTCACTTATTATAATTTTATAGCTATAATAATTAGTGTATCCATTGATCGATGCAACGATTGATATACTGATGTATTTAGTCATTTTTAATTTTATCTAGTATATAATTTCACCGCATGATTATTTTAACAGTCGAATCTCTGCACATCTATCTTGTGTGTATTTCTATATTATTAGACTCATTTTTGCTTTCAAACCTCCCATTATGAATTATTAGAGTTTAACGCTCCAATATTCATTATCATATAACATTATCGATCTTATAATTATTTCGTAATTTTTTTTTGTTTTTTTACTTTGGTATGGTAGGAAGGCCCATATTTTGTGGCGGGGGGGGGGGGGTTAATGGGTGGTTCTGGGGCCCATTGGCAAAGTCTGTATGTGTCCTTGGGTAAGAGACACTCTGTGATTTTGGCATTGCGTAAAAAGTCCACTCTTTTTGTTCTCTTCTTCCGATCCAACCAATCTCAACATCTTTTTCATAACTGCCCCACCATTTTCTGAATTTCAGCATGGTCATTTTAATTGTTTTTGGATTCTCAGTATAAAAAGAAATATTGATAGGGAGCATTATTCATCGAATAAGTCTTTATTTAATGTGAATTTAAATTGATCGTGTTTCAATATGAATATCAATCAATATGTTGTTTTTCTTTTTATTAGAACACCAACAATATACTGTTTCATTCGTTCAGTTTTATTATTTCAAATTGACTTGATCTTGCCTTGTTTTAATTTGATACTGAGAGTCCTTCCACACGGGACTCCCGGATCACTAAGGCCGACTTTCGTCTCTGTTCGACCAGACGGTCTCATAGTCAGGCAGGCTTATACCATTACGCTCACGAGCAGAATCTTAGCTTGAACCTACCTTCGCACACCTCCGTTACTCTTTAGGAGGCATCCACCCCAGATAAACTATCCACCTCGCAGTGTCAATTAAAGAAAGTAAATGAGATATTTGTATCTTTTGCCTCTTAAATGAAAGATATGTTAAATGTATCAAACTATTATTTAATCTAATGATCTTAAACATGTCACATAAAAAGTTGAAATTAAAGAGTGGCTAAAAAAACGAGACATTCTCTTTTAAACAGACTAACAAGAAAAATACGGTAAACAATTTTTTTTAAAACAAAAAATAAATAGAATGATAATTAAATATATCACCTTTAAATTTTATAAATGTTTTGAAAAATATATTTGAAAATGACTATAGTAAAAAATATAGACAATACTATTAGTTGACTCAAATTGATTAAATGTTATTGTATCTAATTGTGATTGACGGAATGAGAATCATCCAAAAAGAAATTAAAAGGTTGTACGCACTTTGTCTCTCCTTTCTTTCTTAAAATTTAAATTTAAAGTACAACTTTTTTCTTATTCTTGTCTTTATATTATGAAAATCAAGCTTGAAACTTTGCATCGTACAAATATTTTTTGGAGATTGCACTCATATATATATATATTTTTTGAAAATGCAGATATAGAATATTAGGCGGAATCAAAAAAACAAAGCTAATTGTAGTTTACGCTAAAACTAACACTAACAAGTCATTTCGAATTTAGTTATTTCAGGATTGCTATTCTATCCTTTGTGTATAATCAAAATAATAAAGTTATGGGATAAATTATTTCGTGATTTTACTCTTCTCAAACAAAGGTTATCCAAACTTACATCTTTTTCCATTAAATTATTTTTGACAACATTGTTTTCTAGAACTATCAAATCCCAATCCAAATGTTGAAAAGAATTTACTTGCTGGATGACACTCTCACTTATAATATTTTTTTATTTATATTTAAAAAGAGGTTAATTTTGAGTCGTCCTTGTTGCACGAGGCAATATTAATGGGTTTGTGTTACTACTTTATAATACTTTATACTTGATAAAAAAGAAGAAAAAATAAAAATATCAAACAACTCCTAAATATATTACTATTATATATTAAAGAGAATTTATATGCGGCAGAAATTGTGTAAAAAAAAAAGTAGAATATATTCCCTATTTTATTTTTTTATCCCTTGAACGATTTAATCCACTATGAAAGCTAAGGTAGAATAGATTCTTATTCTTTGTGCAAAAGTCTTTAGTGGGTAATTTTACATTTAGGTATTAGAATCTAAGAATAAAATAAATACTTCTTCCATTTTGCAAATCCAAATTGGGTGATGTTCCATTTCTTAGAGTTTAAAGAATATAAATTTACTTTATAATAATTATTTTAATTGGATATTTTATAGAGCTAGATAATGACTTTTCTATTTGGCAAGTATAGTTTTGTTAATTTATGTTGTTACAATGTTCATTACAAGACACGTTACTGTTTGACCTAACAAATACAAACAAGTAGTGAATTAAATAATCATTTATATTACGATTATAATATAAAGAATATATAAAGTCAACAAATAAATGTAGGAAAAACGAATATACATAAGGGAAAAAAGAAAGTGAGAGCAAGAGAATACTATATTAAAAAATGAGCAAAATATAAATAAATCATAATTCACGTACACTACTATATACCTTTTTGTAATGTATTCTAAATAACTTCTTCAGAAATTAGAAGTAATAGTACTAAATAATATTTTTTATGTAGAGCACCAAATAATCATTAAACAACCTATTATTGATTTGATTTCGTAAATTGTTGATAATCAATTTCATTGGTGAGAAAAAGAGTGTGCGAAAGTTATAAGTGTGTTTTGATTTAATAGTCGCAAATTACGATACGTATGAGTTAGGCATACAATACACGTTCGAACATTGTTGCCACACACAAAAATCTACTCCCTCCGTCCCATTTTATGTGGCACTTTTCGAATTTCGAGATTCAAACAAGTCTATCTTTGACCGTAAATTGTTCATAGATCTTTTAAGCATTTTGAATTATCAATTATTTTGACTTATAGTACTTTTTACGTAGTTTACAAAATATATAAATTTCATTTCAAAAAAATTGAAGATTAGATGCGCAAATTCCTGGTCAAACTTAAACTGTTTTACTCTCATAAAACGAAAATTGCCACATAAATTGAGACAGAGAAAATAGTATTTAAGTATCAGATAAGAATTAAAAAACGAGTTCAGTATTAGTCGAGTTTTAGATTGCACACAGCTAACCCTCAAAATTTATAATTATGAGAAAAAGAAGAGAATGGTTTTCAAACGAGCTATCATGCAACATCAAGAATAGTTTGACTAGCCATAGCACATGCACTTATTACGAAGATTCTTTGCTAGATTTGTGTTGTGTGGCATGGTTGAGCCAACTACCTATAATAGCTAAAAATCGATTTTGGTCATGTACTTAATTATCTCAATTTGAGACTTGAATAAATATTCTTCCCTGCAACAGGTTTCACTTTGATTTGCAATTTGGGTCGGAACAAAATAGTCGATAATGACTAACATGGTCAAGCTAAAAAACTTAGATAGAAAATTATATTTGAACACTGTTAATGAAATTTCTAACATCGATGACTCTGACTTCAACCAAATAATTGCAGGGAATAGGAATCAAATGGGTCGTGGCATCTGGTTCATATACAACATATTCACTTCATGAACCAATGGCTATAAATTCGTTTTGTCTGTAAGAACAACAAGTACGAATCAAACTTTATCAATTTCAATGTCTCATTCAGATGGCTAATTTTTTTAAAATTATATCGAATCAAAATAGATCGAACAAATTAAAGTAGCAATGATAGGCCAGTTTTAAAGGATTTATTGGACTATGGGAATGAAGATACACTACACATGATGGACTTGACAACTGGGCCTGCACGCATTTCAATGAATGATGAGTAATCCATTAATTAAGCCCGTTCGTAGCTGAACTTAAATGCAGTTTTTATTTTTATTTTTTTGGTGTTTGATATAAATATTTTTATATTAAGATATAATTAAATTTAAATTCGTTTATCCTAAGAATCTATTTTTTTAAAGGTAATATAGTTAAATGATTTTATTTTTTTTAAATTTAAAAACTTCTGATTAAGAATGAAAAAACTTATTCGCCGTATTGTCTAATAGTAGTAAAATCAAAATAATATCCTGTCATGACACCTGTCACGTCTATCTATTTTATTTATATTAGTATTAAATTAGGTGCACGGCATATATATATATATATATATATATAT
>JAJOOI010023821.1:0-34025 GCA_029582585.1 Solanum bukasovii
CAGGAGTGGAGCCTGCGGCTTAATTTGACTCAACACGGGGAAACTTACCAGGTCCAGACATAGTAAGGATTGACAGACTGAGAGCTCTTTCTTGATTCTATGGGTGGTGGTGCAAGGCCGTTCTTAGTTGGTGGAGCAATTTGTCTAGTTAATTTCGTTAACGAACGAGACCTCAGCCTGCTAACTAGCTATGCGGAGGTATCCCTTCGCGGCCAGCTTCTTAGAGGGACTACGGCCTTTTAGGCCGCGGAAGTTAGAGGCAATAACAGGTCTGTGATGCCCTTAGATGTTCTGGGCTGCACGCGCGCTACACTGATGTATTCAACGAGCTTATAGCCTTGGTCGACAGGCCCGGGTAATCTTTGAAATTTCATCGTGATGGGGATAGATCATTGCAATTGTTGGTCTTCAACGAGGAAAATCCCCATGTCTTCAAGTTATGAAATATATGATGTGGGATTTTGACCTTCAAGGAAGAGACTTATGAAATTGAGCATGTATTACTAGTGTTACATGATTTTATGATGAAATCCATATCTAACCAATGCTTAGAATTCGAAATAGGGTTTTTGAGTCTTTTGAAAAGCTTTGAAAACACTTTGATTGAACTCCTTGAAAGAAAGGATCACCATAACTAAGAGATGAAATCCCCTAGAAATTGAAGAAGAAATCACTTGAAACCTTCAACCCTAGCTTGAAGCTTCACCTTGACCTTCAATTGTGTTCTAGAGAGAGAACTTTAGGAGAGAAGGGTTTTGAATTGGGTGCTTGTGAATAATGGGGTGAATGAAGTGGTTTAGGACTTAAACCCCTTTTAATTAATGATATAAAACATTTAAAATCAACCCCACACTTTAAAACATTAAAACTAAATTACCCAAAAGCCCCTAAATGAGGCAGCGCCGTCAGGGACCACACCTACTTGAACGGGTCGTGAGGGGCACCACGGCTCGTGGTGGGTACCGTGGTCCTTGAAGCAGTGTGCCTCCCAAGCTTCCCAAGACCTTCAAGGCCAAGGCAAGTCCACGGAAGCTCCCACGAGTCGTGGTGAAGCTCGTGAACTTGAGGGGAGTAGCTAGGCAAAGTTGCCTTGCCTCCCATGAAGCTAAGTCACCTCCACTCCCTTCTTGACGGACCGTCTAGGGCACCACTGCTGGTGGTGGTGCCCGTGGTCATTTGAGGCAGTAGCCTCCTCAACATGCACAACATCCCATCAAGCCAAGGTCACCCCATGAGCCTTCCCACGATCCGTGGTCATGACCACGAGTTATGAAGTGGCTCTTGAAGGGTGCCTTGGTCTTGGCACGACTTCCTTGCACTTTGCCTTGCCACCACGGGTGTCACCACGAGTCGTGAAGACCCTCGTGGCGAGGTTGGGCAGTGTCTAAGGGTTGTCACTTGCACCCTAGGCACCACAATGCCAAGGTAAGCCCACGACACCTCCCACGCTCCGTGGTCAAGACCACGAGTCGTGGTGAAGGTCGTGGTGCTTAGGCAGTGGCTAGGCCAACTTGCCATGCTTCCCAGATGGCTAAGGAACTTCCACGAGCCCCTTTCACGAGCCGTGGTCAAGACCACTGGCTGTGAAAGTGGTCATAGTCCTTGAGGTAGTGTCTTCACCAACTTGGGCAGCCTTGGCCCTTGGCCTAGAACCCTCATACAAACCTAAAAAGGTCCTTTACACATAGGGGTCTAGTACTTACCTCAATGTTTAGCAGCTAAACCCCTTAGCTCATAACACACACCCTCACATAAGGCTCTAATACAACCTATCATTTTACGGGTCATTACCATTGCATGTCATGAAATGAGATGTCCCTTTTAGCATGATTTAAATGTTTTTATGCATGGCTATCATACTTGGTACATTTTCTTGTACTAACGCATATTCCTGCCTACATTTTTCCCAAATGTAGGTTCCGATATTCAGGTTACTCAATTTTGTGGCTAGTGGGTGATTTGATTGATTCTCGAGCTTTGGTGACTCCTCATGCTTCGAGGACAGAGTTTATTGTTTTCACTTTCTTTCATGTATTTTCTCTTTTGGACATGATGCATGGGCTAGGTCCAATTTCATTATATTGTAATAGATTGCTATGATGAGACAAATGTTTTAGACTTCCGCTTTCTTTTATAAATTTTTTTGGACTTGGACTATTGTTTTACTCTTATTGTTTTATTTCTTATGTTATTAGAACTAAGTGGCTTGTATGGAGTCCTTCGGGGTTCTATACACCATGTTACATCTAGGGGTACCCCTGGGTCGTGACAAGAAGAAATCTAAAGATGGAAAATTCTTGAAGTTTATCTCCATGATTCGGCAAATATGAGTTAATATTTCACTAGTAGAAGCTTTGGAACAGATGTCAGGTTATGCTATGTTCATAAAGGACTTTGTAACGAAAAAGAGGGCTGTAAGTTTTGAACTAGCAGATAATGTTCACCATTTAGTGCAATTGCTACAAGGTCTTTGGTGCAGAAGAAAGAAGATCCAGGTGTGTTCACTATACCATGCACGATTTATGAATTTGAGTTTATGAAAGCTCTATGTGATCTAGGAGCAAGTATCAATCTCATGACCTCAGCCCTATACAAATAATTGGGTTTGGGGGCTCCAAAGCCCTCTGCTGTGAGGTTGATGATGACAGATATATTAGTGAAAAGACATGTGGGTAGTTTGTGCGGCGTGCTGGCTAAGGTGGAAAGTTTCATCTTCCCAGCTAATTTTGTGATTCTAGACTACGAAATGGATTTTGAGGTTCCCATAATTTTGGTAAGGCCATTTTTGGCAACTGGTAGAGCTTTAGTTGATGTAGAAAGTGGGGTTCAAAATTTTTTGCTTAATAATGAAGAGGTCAAATTAAAAGTGTGCAAGTCGATGAATCAAGCACATGATATGAGTGTGGTGTCTACAATTGATATTGTTGAAAAGGGAGATACTGAAGCTTCTATAGAAGACAGATTTACTGTAGAGACATTGGCTGCAGTGATAATGAACTTTTGATGAAGTCTTTCAAGTCGATTATATGGAGACTATAAATGCATTACAACACATGGGTTCATATTATTTTTCTCCCAAAAGGTTACACTTGGATTTGAAGAACAGGCCAAACCCTCTAGCAAAACCATCTATAGAAGAACCACATGTGCTTGAATCGAAACAGTTTTCTGGCCATCTAAGGTATGTATTTCTAGGTGAAAATAACACTCTGCCAGTTATTGTAGCTGCAGATCTTAATGTTGAACAAGTGACAACACTGGTGGAGGTGTTGAAAAGGTTCAAGAAAGCAATTGTTTGGACAGTTGAAATAATCAGGATACCTCCGAGTATTTGCACTCACAAAATTCAAATGGAGGAAGATTAAGCCCGAGTATAGAGCACCAGAGGATATTAAATCCATCAATGCAAGAGGTGGTAAAGAAGGAAATTATTAAGTGGCTAGATGTAGGGAGTGGTGTACCCTATTTCTGATAGTCAATGGGTGAGGCCGGTGTAGTGTGTGCCCAAGAAGGGTGGAATGACAGTAGTGGTGAATGCAAAGAATGAATTGATTCTACAATGTCAAGATATAGGTTGCCGAGTGTGCATGGACTACAGAAAGTTAACAAATAGACCTTGAAAGACCATTTCTCTATGCCTTTCATGGACCAGATGTTAGATAGGTTGGCAGGAAAAGGATTGTATTTCTTCTTGGATAGGTACTTTGGGTATAATCATATCTCAATTTCCCCAGAAGAGCAGGAGAAAACCATTTTTAGATGTCCTTACGACACTTTTGTGTTCAAGCGCATGCCATTTAGATTATGTAACGCACTAGCTACTTTTCAGTCGTGTATGATGTCTATAATTTCGGACATGGTTGAGGATACTTTGGAGGTATTCATGGATGACTTCTTTGTGGTAGGTGACACTATTGATGATTGTTTGTTGAATCTTAGCAGGCACTACAGAGGTGTGAAGAGGCAAACCTAGTGCTAAACTAGGAAAAATGCCACTTCATGGTCAAGGAAGTCATAGTTCAAGGCCACAAGGTGTTCGAGAAAGGTTAAGAGGTGGATAGAGTGAAGATTGAAAAGTTGCCTCCACCTATCTCTGTAATAGGGAATCGTAGTTTCTTGGTTCACGCAAGTTTCTATCGATATTTCATCAAAAACTTTTCTCAAATTGCACACCATTTGTGTAAGTTTTTTTTAAAAAAAGATGAAATCCATTTTTGATGAAACATGCACTAAAGCCTTCGAGTGTATAAAGGCTAAATTAATTTAAACCCCCGTAATCATTAGCCCAGATTGGTCGGAACCATTTGAGGTGATATGTGATGCAAGTGGTATTACTTTAGGGGTTGTGCTAGGGCAGAAGTGCAATAAGATCTTTCACCCTACATAATATGCAAGCAAGGCATTGAATGTAGCACAAATAACTACATTGTCACTAAGCAAGAATTGATTGCAGTAGTGTATGCCTTTGAGAAATTCAGAGCATACATGTTGGGAACTAAATTGGCATTTCACAATGATCATGCAACATTACGGTACCTGATAGCAAAGAAAGAGGTAAAGCCGAGATTGATAAGATGGGTGTTGTTGCTACATGAATATGACATTGAAGTCAAAGACTAAAGACGTTGTGAAAATCAAGTGGCAGATCACTTATCTAGACTGGAGGCAAAGAAGAAAGAGGATGTTGAGTTAGACATTGATGACTCATTTCTGGATGAGCAGGTATTAGTCGCTACTCTCAATCTCATTCATTAGTTTGCTGACTTTTCCAACTATCTTGTCAGTGACTTGATGCATGAGGCCTTGACATTTCAACAAAGGAAAAAGTTCTTGCATGATGTGGGTAAGTACTTTTGGGATGAACCTTACTTGTACAGGGTTTCTGCGGATAACATAATCAGGCGATGTATGCCTGGGGTGAAATGCTGAGTATTTTGGAAGCTTGTCTTCATCTCCAATTGGTGGACACAATAGGGGTGCTCACACAGCCCACAAAGTGTTCCAAAGTGGATACTATTGGCCTACAATTCATCCATATACATTCGATCAGGTTTAAGGTTGTGATCTGTGTCAAAAGCAAAAGTCTATTTCTCATCATCATGAGCTACCTATGACCCCCATCTTGGAGGTCAAATTATTTGATGTCTGGGGGATTCAATTGATAGGACCATTTTGTAGTTCTTTCAGGCAAAATATATATATTGGTGGTAGTGTATTATCTCTCCAAGTGGATTGAGTTTGTGGCCTTGGCAGAGAATGATGGCAAGAGTGTTGCGGGACTTCTAAAGAATAATATTTTCTTGAGGTTTGGCACAATTATTAGTGATGGAGGCTCACACTTCTGCAATAAAGTGTTTAGCACTCTTTTGGAAAAATATGGGGTGAAACAACACAAAGTGGTGATGCCTTATCATCCTCAAATAAGTGTCCAAGTGGAAATCTCAGATTGGGAGATAAAGTCCATATTTGTAAAGACGGTGAATGCCAACAGAATTGACTGAGCAAGGAAGTTAGATGATGCTTTATGGGCATATCAGACAACTTTCAAAACACCCATTGGTATGTCACCATATCAGTTAGTGTTTGGAAAGACATGCCATTTACCCGTGGAGTTAGAGCATAAACCACCATGGGCACTAAAGAATATTAATTTGAGGTGGAGCGAGGCAGGGAATATACAACTTGAGCAGATAAATGAAATGGATGAGTTTCGACTGAGAGCTTATGAGAGATTTTTATTGTACAAGGAAAGAATGAAGTTGTATCACGACAAACATATTAAGAAGAGGACTTTCAGTCCTAGAGACTTGGTGTTATTGTTTAACTCAAGGCTACGCCTATTTTCGGGAAAGCTAAGGTCCAAATGGTCTGGACCATTCAAAGTTACCCAAGTGTTTCAATCGGGAACAATTAAACTTGAAAACGAACAAGGTGAGCGGTTCAAAGCAAATGGCCAGCGATTCAAGGCATATATGGGGTCTAGAAGAAGTGAAGATAGTTGAGGAATGAAAACATGGCGAAGATTGATTAATTAAGTAACATGTGTCATGCCGCGATGTTAAATTGTGAGCTACTTGGGAGGAAACCCAAGATGTAAATGTAATAAGTAGTTTAATTTCTGAAATATATATATATATATAATAGGACCACAGTGTGTAAGTGTGCAAGAAGGTTGAGGCATGAAGTGCTCTTCACTAGCCTTTGAACAGGCCGTTTCACACTATACAACCCTTGAAGAAGTGAACCAACTGAAATGAAGCTCATTGGTAAAGGGGAAGAATTGTTCACAGAAGAGTTTATGCCCCGTGTCATCCTAGATGGACCGTTTAGCCTCTTTTGAACATATAGGTAAGTTCTCTTGTCCAATTCATGATCACGAGCACCTATACGGGCCATAGTTCTCTTCACAAGCCACTTCACGACCCGTAGTTTGTCCCAAGTCATGTTCACAAACCATTCCACGGACCGTGATGCCCTTCACAGGAAACTTCATGGTCCTTCATCTGTTATCCAGTAGCACCAGACCCGACCCGACCCGCGCTAAACCTAAACTTAAAGAAACGTATATTAGCTTCCTAAGCGCCAAAGGTCGGGTTCTTCCCCTTATTTTCTCTCTATTCTTCATCTTATAACAGTTACTAAAAGGAATAAATAGCTCCTATCATCAAATCAATCTTAGTTCCTCAAAGAATTCAAACCCTAATTTGAAGTTGGTCAAGAATTTCAGGTCAAGTTCATCTTTTCCTTTTTGAAGGAAATTTTCTTCTAAGTCTAAGTAAGTTTTTTGTCCCTTGTTATAAGTTTGACCTTATCTAAAACAAGTTATATTTACTTCGATTTAGTCCAGTTTAGCATGTGTATGTGATGAACTATCTTGGTTGATATTGAATTATTGTGGGTTAGTTTTAATTGCATAAAGTTGAGTGTTCTTGTATGTGGGTATGATCACAGTTGGCCATAATCGTGTGCTAACTCTGTTTGTCTAAATTGGTTGTTATTTTATGAGGGTTAGTTGAATTTGTGGAGAAAAGTGTTGAGAGGTGGATATGTGTTGGTTGTGATCCTGTGGAAAATTAGTGGTTTGATGTTGTAAATATGTCCTATATTGAATGTGGCGAAGACGATGACTAATGAAATGGCTAAGTATAAGATCACGATATATTTCACGGACCGTGGAAGCTACCACGAGCCGTGAAACCAATCGTGGACCAAACTTGAATTCCTTCCACCCATCAGATAAGTTCATGACCAATATCACGAATCGGGGTTCACTCCACTGGCCGTGTAACCATCCGTGAACATTACTTGGTCAACCCCTAGTTGCACATTGATTCTGTAATAAATCCACGAGAGGTTTTACGGACCGTGGTACCTACGACGGCACGTGAGAGCTCCTATAGATTACTTTGTTTGTAAAATTATTATTTTTAGTACTTTTATTTCTGTTCATTTTTTTATTCTGTGGACCTTCCCAATAATAGATTGGGTGACGGCATTCTTAAGGCAAGGTGTGACTTCACGTATTAGGACACTACTTCGGTTCAAGTGCCAATGATCGTGTGTAGTGATATAACCCAAGCAAGGGTTGGGATCGTTCCCACAGGGAGTGGTTTCGAGAATTAATAGAAAAATAAAATTTAGTTCTAGTCAGTCATAACTATAAACATTATCGAATACAAACATACTAAATCTAAGGAGTAATGCAAGCATCAATTATCAATGGGGGTTTGTATTAGCTAATCAACAAAAATGACAAAAATATAAGGAAATGAGATAGGGAGACGGGATTCTTGGGATGTGATAGGAATATGGGATAAAAGACACTATCGGGTAGATGCTATTGATAGTACATCTCTGAATATTTGTAACTAGGCTAGACTTTAGTGGGGTAAATTCTCTCTCGAGCAATTTACCCCGAATTAACTCGGTTTTTCTTGAACACCAATTTGCCGCATTTAAGCATAGCCTCTGCCTTAGCCTATTCACTCTCTAGAGTTGAAAGTGTGGGAGAGGGCCTAGGATTCACTCTCTCGAGCTGAACCAACGACGACCCAATGACCATCGGCTATCGATTCAGTAGTCTTAGTTTTAAAACCTCTCTCTCGAGCAAGACAAAAACACCAAGATGAAATCGTATTTGCAACTACAATCTCATTAAGTTCAAACACAACTACTAAACGAAATCATATTTAAATAGGGAATATACCAACAATAAGCAACACCCAACAGTAAATTTAACCCATATCCACAAAATCACACTCCAAGAATTGGGGTTTTATCTAGACATGAAAAAAAGATAGAAATTGATACCAACAAGTGTTTCTATCAAGTGGGTACAATGAATAAAGTCTTTAAAAATGTCAAGGATGAAGATTCTTTGAAACCCACTTCCAATTTCTTGGAATTGAAAATCTTCAAATCTTAAAGTTCAAGCACAATGTCTCCAAAAACTCGAAGAACTAACACTGAAAATATTCTCCAAAATAAAATCTCTCTAAAGTCTGATGTCTAATCTAACAATTTAAACAAGTATATATAATGTTCGAAAGATTGTGTTGCGAAGGACCATTTGGCGTAGTTAGTCGGGATCGTCGACACACTCGGCGATCCGCCCTTTGGTCTGGTTCATCGCCTTTCTACTTTTGCCTTCAGCATTCTCGCATTTTGAGGCATTGGGCAATAGAGTGTTTCTTCGCGGAACTTCTCGACAATGTGCTGATTGCTTATTTTCTTCACATACTTGACCTTCTCCTTCAGGGCTCAGCACACTGGAACATTCAGTGGGATTTAGGACCTTTCGGCGACTCGCCTAATAGTTTCGGCGATCCTCAGGAAGTTTTTTCTCCGTTCTTTCAACCGCTTTGTTCTTTTTTTCTTGATAGTGTCCAAGCGTTGTCTGTCAATCCAAATACCTGAAACTTAAGGGTTTACATCAGTTATTGAGACAAAATATGCATTTGAGGACACTAATTCTATTAAAATATATCCCTAAATGAGTCCAAATTGTGGACTCATCAACACCTTCAACTTAAACTTTTGCTTGTCCTCAAGTAAAACTTAAGTTCAGCAGTTCAAAAAGGATGTCTCAAACAGTGCTACACAAGACTCAATCATAAATGTACACAACAAGGCTCAACTTACTCATGCAAGGATCAATTGTATACTCAAAGACTCAAGTTGTGACACACCATTATCAAAGATACTCAAGCTCACTATACTTGCTTCAAATGAAAGTTCGAGCTCAACAAAGGTATTCAAATGCCCTCATACAAAGAATGATTCCATATTCACACACAATGGTTTAATCATTTAAAGTGCCGGAATCAAATGCAATGCTCACTCTCACAAAGAAGAACCCAATGCATGCTTTCACCCATAGGTTTGCCCATATTTTCCAATCAACAATTGTTTCAGCTCACTCAAGATCAAAAAGGTCTTTTCAATGCTTGTAATGGGGTTGAGTGCAAAGGTATGGTCATTTAGGCTCAGTGACTTTCATTCTCATGAAATGTGGTGCTTTCAACACTCTTTTTCCTCTTCATTCATCATTTTATTTAGTGCTCTCATCCCATTATTCACTTCCATGGATTGTTCAGAACCCCCTTTCTTCTTACATTTTTCACAACTTTTTTCTTTTTCTTTTTCTTTTCTTTTCTCTCTTTTTTTTGGTACAGAGGCGTTCCATTTTTCTCAACATCATGGGTTAAAGGGGACTTTTCTTGCACTTCTTGTCTTGCCTTTTCTTTTCACCACACCCCTAACTTAGGCTTTTGGCCTAAGTTGGCTATTTGATCAACCACAATTCAAGAGGATTATAGGTAGTGGATTAAGAAAGGTCATGTTTTCATGATGTTTCTTCCAATGAAAGGTAAGGCTCAAGGGGTGTTCAAAAGAGGTTCACACACTCACAAGGTAGGCCACAAAAAAGGTATATGTCAAATGGGGCTCACACTCTTCGAAGTTGCCTAAGATCATATCAAGTGATAGCCTTACTTAGTTGACCGGACCAACGGCGCAAATTCTAGGTGTAATTATGCATGGTTCACAGTAAGCTCATCACATAAGGCATTGACACCAAAGTCAAACAAGACGACTTTACACTTTCGCTAGTATGAAACGATCATCACAAGAGAATCGATTTGATAATTGGCTAGTCACAACGAGATGCAAAGAGTTCACATATTGTCTATGCAACTTCATTTAGTCTCATTTTAGCCGCACATTCATGTTCGTTCGATTATGAACACTATTTGAGTCATTGATATTGATCAGAACTAAGGCTCAAATTTGCTGAAGAACAACCACATTCAAGTATATAAAAGAGTGGGCAAAATTTTTGGAAGGATCAAATCAAAATCAATTACAATTTAAAGCAATAGGAGCCACAAGCTCAAATATCCACAAAAAGCAGTGTATAACAAAATTTAAGCTAAAAACCCAATGTATAAACAAAACATGAAGCATAATCAATACACAAAGGTGGGCCTCACCCCACCAAAAAATAAAAAAAATTGTCCTTAAATGCAAATAGGAATTATCCAACAGTGATGTAAAGCAAAACGAAGAGGGAGGTAAAGAGGAGGGTCATGTCTACACAGTCGCTCTGTCTGTCTGGGCAACAGTGCTCGATGCCTCACCCTGAACCTGGGCATCAGTGCCCGAGGTCACCTTAGGAGGAACAATAGTGTCAGATTCACCAAGTTCTGATGAGTGTGAGTCTGCCAAAAAGACATACACCGCTCTGCAAAATCCCCAGGACCACGAAGGATTATTAGGGTCTAGGCTAATAGTCTTCCTAGCAGAAGTGGGCCTCTTTCCCTTTCCTTTCCCAGTGGTTATGGGTAGTTTCGTAACTTTGCCTTTCGACGTAGCTGCATCCTCTTTTATCGCAATCCCTTTGGACTTCTCTTGGTCTGGTGTTATTTTTTCAACAGCTTTTGATTTAGTCATGTCTGCAAAATCTCGAAGAGAAGTAAGAAAACTTAAACAAAAGCACAGCAAAACAATTTCAAACAGACTCGCCAAACCAAAGGGTGAATCTCTGAATTTCTTTGGGTGAGCTAGATCGAGCTTGCCGAAGGAATTAGCTCTAAAACTGTAGCAAATAGGTGATGAGGGAACTACTCGGCATGTCGCCGATAGTTTTCGGTGAACAATGACAGGCCTTCTGAAAGTAACAGTGCATAAAGGTTCAGGGGTGCAACCAAAGGGAGAAAGAAAAGCCTTTCGGCGAGTCGCCGAGTGCTTTTGGCGATATCAAGCTTCTCTCCAGAGGTTACAGAATCAATCATCAAATAAAGCATGAAATCAAGGGTAAGATGGGGACAGTAGGCGAATTGCCGAGTGGTTTGGTGAGCTCGACCTCATCAAACGACTTAACGTGCCTATTTTCAACCCAACTTCTCGAATTTGACCCCGCAACCCGAAAACAAAATCAAAGCATGCACTAGTTCAATTAATATAGGACCCATAGAATCCAAACACAACCCTTTAAATTTTAATCTAGTTTAAGGCATACAATTATGGGAATTTAACAGTTAGAACACTACGGGTAAGATTATCAAATTAAATCGGGCATTCAAACAAATTAATTTTCAGCAGAGAAACTCAACACAATTCAACATGATAATATCATTACATTTCAGTATGAAATCAATAAAAAATAGCTCAGGGTTCGGAAACCAACCTTTGATACTAAATAAATTGGGATTGAATTGCTAGGCAGCAATGTAATCCAAGTTCTGAGCACAAATCGAGACTAAAACACTTAGAGAATACAAAAATAGGGAACAAACTGCAGGTGTGCGGTTGGGAATTTGAAAATGCATAAAAGTGAAAGAGTTTGAGAATTTAAACCTTTGGTTTCAAAAACCGTCCAGTTCTTGCCCACTCGGCGACATTAGTCGTGACCGTCGAACCATTCAGCGTCACGCCGAGCGATCACTTACTTCGCCGAGTTTTATAGAACCCCCAGTCAATTTGAGAGTTCAAACGGAGGTAAGAATCGAAATCGTCGACCTGGTCGGTGACTCGCTAATAATTTCTTGGGCCCGCCGAGTTTTACAAACTCTCTCTCAAAGTTGTCTTTAGTCCAACAGCGGTCTGAATCACAGTCGCCTACCTCTTCGGCGGTGCACCGACTGGACCATTTTGTTCGCCAATCTCCTTCTTTTCTAACATTTCCCACACTTTATCCTGCACAACCAACACACCATTATTTTACAAACAAACAAAAAGCAATAAAAAGGGTTTTGGGTTACCTCCCAAACAGCGCCTTAGTTACCGTCGTGGCACGACGCAAGTCCACCTTCAAACCTCATTCTTGGGGTTAGCCACAGTATCACTAGGCAAACCCCCTACTGTCTCGGATTGAGATAAGATGATATATGTCCCATTTAGGTCTCCAACTGCTATATCGACACTGAATAAGAGGTGATGGTCTGGCTAAGGGTGGACACATCTTCTTTCATTTCTTTCAAATTTTTGTCTGACCCTTCAACTTTGTTAAGGATACGAGAGAGCATATCCTCAGACCTACCACCTTCTGAATCCTTCGCCTTTTGGCGCTCATGGGGAGGCACATACATGTCCTTCTCCCCATCCTTCCAGTTAGGATTGCAGTCCCTCCATTCTCTGTCACGATCCTTCCAACCATCCTCTTTTGCCCAACCTTGGTTACAACCCTGCCTCGGGTAGTTTGAATGATAACCACCACCTTGGTTGGCTAGAAAATTTACCTCCTCATTATACAAGGCTTCAAACTTCGTCTCCTCAAGATTTGCACACCCGACCTCCACGGCATTGACACCACGGGCACCGACCCCATGACTTTTTTGGATAAAATGTCAAGTTGTATCATGATCTTGGCCATGTTTTGGTCCCTCTCATGATCTTTCTCCATCTACTCCTTAGATAGCTTGAATGTCAGAGGGGAGACCTAGTCTTCACGAGTGTACAATGCTCTGTTTATGGTCGTCATACTATCTAAAAGTTGGGCTGCTATTACATACGGTTTCTACATCAAGCCTCCAGGTGAAAATTGGTCAGCAACACCTTAGTTTACCGAGTCCAGACTTCGATAAAAATACTGCAGCAAAATGTTGACGGGTAGAGCATGAGTTGGGCATTGGAGCACTAACTTTTTGAATCGCAGCCAAGTTTCATGGATTGGCTCACCCTCTAAACGTTTGATTTGTTCACAAATTGGACTCATTTAAGGGTTTATTTTAATTTAGGAGAAACGATTATTATTGTAATTTTCATAATAGAATAGTACTTTTTCCATATATTTTTCTCTCAAGTTTGGAGAGGGTTTTTTGGGAGATTTGAATAAAGAAGGGTTTCATCTTCCACAAGTTGGAAGTGGGTCTTCTCCATTCTTCTTCCTTTGCTTATATCAAGGTTTAATTTCGTATACTCTTTTGATTTTAGTATCATGTAAGGTGTATTTTGTTATTTATTGATGTGTGGCTAAAACCCCCCATTCTTGGGGTGTGATTTAGCAAATATGGGTTAATATTCTTGTTGGTTTTTGCTTGCTGATAGGTTAGATATACTTTAATGGTGATTTCACCTAGTGGTTGTGGTTGAATCTAATGGGTTTGTAGTTGCAAATACAAATCTACCCATGTGTTTTCGGCTTGCCCGAGAGGGAGGTCGCGAAATACAAATGTACCCAATGATTTATCTCAACTTGTATTGCGGTCACACCCCAAGAACCTTTCCCCATATTTGACTTTCTTGTTGTTTTTTGTTGTTTTTAACTAATTGTGAGAAAACCCCTATTTAATATTTGACACTTTTGTGTCACCCCCTTTTATTTATTATGTTTTTACTCGTTAATATCTTTAGCTACGACTAGTTAGAACTAAATTTTATTTTTCTATTAATTCTAAAAACCACTCCCTTAGGATAACCCCATCCCTTGGTTGGGTTATTATAATATTGCACGATCGTAGACACATTGAATTGGAAGTTTGTGTCGTTGATTACGGTAAACATCAAAATGGTGCCGCTGTCGGGGAGTGGTGTCGCGTGAAGAAGTAGATTTCTAGAATTTTCATTCTTCTTAGTTGTAGTTTTTCTTACTCAATTTTTAGTTTTGTTTTTTCTTGTTTGTGTGTTGCTGTTTTGAGTAAAGTATTGAAACATGTCTTGTAGCAACACTGACAAAATGGACCTCATGTTGTCTCACCTCTACCCAGAGCCAGAAGAGGGGTTGCCTCATTAAAATGAGGTAAACCTCACTAATGGAACATGAGTGAGGAGTTGTGTCATGCCACGACGTTAAATAAGGCGCTTCTTGGGGGGCAACCCAAGGTTTTACCGCTTTGTCTTTTCTTTAAGAAATAATGGTGTGTTGAATGTGCAAGAAAAAGTGTGGAAAGTGTTTAAAAAATGCAGATTGACGAGTAAAAGGTCCAGTCGGTGTATCGCCGAAGTGTTCGGCGACCCTGACCTAGATCGTCGTTTGACCCTGTAAAACTCGGCAAGCCTAGGAAATTATTGGCGAAACGCCGACCAGGTCGACGATCACGATCTTGTCCACCGTTTGAACCCTCAGATTTCCTGGAGGTCCTGTAAAACTAGGCGAGGTAAGTGGCTGCTCAGTGTGTCACTGAGTGCGTTAGCGAGCATGTCTAATGTCGCTGAATGGGCGAGAACTGGACGGTTTTTCGTAGGCCAAAGGTTTAAACTTCTAACTCTTTCACTTTTCCATACTTTCAAACTTCACAAACACACACCCACACTTTAGTTTCTATATTTTTGCATTTCTATAGTATTTTAGTCGTTGATTTGTGCTCGAATTTGAATTACATTAGCGCCTAGCATTTCAACCTTATCTAAATGGGCATTAAAGGTTGGTTTTTCGAACCACGAACTTGTAATTAGCAATTTTTACTCATTTGCAATTGTTTTTATCTTAGTGATGTGACACCAGGCACTGATGCCCCGACAGATGGAGCGATTGCTTAGACAGGACCTTTCTTTACCTCCCTCTCTGTCTCACTTACATTTACTTTTGGATACTTTCATTTGTATTTGAGGACAAACGCTTTTTAATTGTGGTGGGGTGAGGCTCACCTTTTGTTTAAATATTGAGACTTCGTTATTTTGTGAACATAATTGGGTCATTCTATTTAAAATTGTGTTAATACTACTTTTCTGTAGATGTTTGAGCTTATGGCTCCTTTTGTTTTCAATTGCAAAATGATTTTGACCCTTTCGAAAAATTTCAAATTTTTCGCACATTTTCACCACCCCTTGTATGCGCTTAATTGTGGCTATTCATTAGTAAATTTGAGTCTCAGTTTCGATCAATATCGATGACTTAAATAGTTCTTACAATCGAACAAACATGAATGTGCGGCTACGACGAGACCAAATGAAGTTGCATAGACAATATGTGAACTCTTTGCATCTCGTTGTGATTAGCCATCTATCAAATTCTCTTCTGATGACCGTTGCACACTAGCGAAAGTGTGTAGTCTTGTTTGACTTAAGTGTTGATGCCTTGTATGATGAGCTTACTTCGAACCTTGCATGAATAAACCCATAATTTGCCCTGTTAGTCTGATTGATTTAGAAAGGTGTGCTCTTGAAATGTTATTAGGCAACTTTTAAAGAGTGAAAGCCAAATTTGACATATAATTTGTGGCCTACCCGTGGGCGTGTGAAACTCTTTCGAACACCCCTTGAGCCTTACCTTTCTTTGGAAGAACCTTGATGAACCCTAGACCTTACTTGACCCACTACCAATAATCATTTTGTGGTTTAGTGAATAGCCAACTTAGGCCAAAAGCCTAAGTTGGGGGTGTGGTAAAAAGGGAAAGGAGAAGTCAAGAAGTGCAAGGAAATTCTCTCTTAACCAATGGTATGACAAAACAAAATGGAAACCCTCTATATATTAAAAAAATGAAAGAGAAAAGAAAAGAAATGGAAAAGAAAGTGGTGAAATAAAATACAAAAGAAATTGGGTTTCCAAGCAATCCATAGAGGTGAATAAAAACATGACTTAGAAGCACTAGAAAAAGAATTGATAAAGGAAAGAAGGGGATGCCTTGAGAATACCACATCTCATGAGGAAAAAGTCATTGAGCCTAAATGACCATACATTTGTACTCAGCCCCATTACAAGCCTTAGAAAGACCTTTTTGATCTTGAGTGAGCCGAACCGAAGATCGATTGGAAAATAAGGGCAAGCTTATGGGTTAAAACATGCATTGTGTTCCTCTTTTTGAGTGTGAGGGTTTCATCTGATTCCTGATCTTGAATTGATTAACCTTTGTGTGTGAAAATGGAACTATTCTTTATGTGAGGGCATTTAGATACTTTTTGTTGAGCTTGAACTTGCACATGTAGCAAGTATTACGAGCATGAGAATCTATCGTAATGGTGTGTCACAACTTGAATCTTTGAGTACACAATTGATCTTTGCATGAGTAATTTGAGTCTTGTTGTGTATGTTCATGATTTAGTCTTGTGTAGCACTGTTTGAGAGACCCTTTTTGAACGGTTGAACTTGAGTTTGCTTGAGGACAAACAAAAGTTTAAGTTGGGGTGTTAATGAGTCCACAAATTGGACTCATTTGGGGATTTATTTTAATAGAAATAGTGTCCTTGAATTCTTATTTTGTCTCAATATCTAATGAAAACTCTTAAGTTTCAGGTATTTGAAGTTTTAATGAAGCATGGACGTATAGGCGCAAAAAGGAACAAAAAGGGCTGAAAAGAACGAAGAAATAAAAACCTGAGGATAGTTGAGTCTGCTTGGAGAATCACCGAAGGGACACACTTCGCCCTATGTTCGAATATGTGAAGTCCTAAAGGAAGTGGATCAAAAGGCGATGAAAGGAGCAGTCGGCACTTCGCCGAATAGTTCCACGAAGAAGTAGTATACCGCCCAATGGTCCAGAACATGAAGACGCTGAAGGCAAGCATGAAACGGCGATGAAACTGAAGAAGGGCGAGTCGCCAAGTCAGTCGGCGAACTCGACTAACCGCGCCGAACTATCTGCTAGCACTAATTTCTGATGGCTATAAATACTAAACTCTTTATTAATTTTAGGAGAGACGATTATTATTGTAATTTTCAGAATATAATAGTACTTTTTCCATATATTTTTCTCTCAAGTTTGGAGAGGGTATTTTAGGAAATTTGAAGAAAGAAAGGTTTCATCTTCCCCAAGTTGGAAGTGGATCTTCTCCATTCTTCTTCCTTTGCTTATATCAAGGTTTAATTTCTTATACCCTTTTGATTTTAGTAGCATGTTAGGTGTATTTTGTTATTTCTTGATGTGTGTCTAAAAACCCCCCATTCTTGGGGTGTGATTTAGCAAATATGGGTTGATATTCTTGTTGGGTTTTTCTTGTTGATAGGTTAGATGTACTTTAATGGTGATTTCACCTAGTGGTTGTGATTTTGGTTGAATTTAATGGGTTTGTAGTTGCAAATACAAATCTACCCATGTGTTTTTGGCTTGCCCGAGAAGGAGGTCGCGAAACCAAGACTATTAGATTGATGGCCTAAGGAGTTGGTCGACATGAGGTTCAGCCCGAGAGGGTGAGCCCTAGTCCCATATCCTAACACTCAGCTTGAGAGAGTGAGTGGGGTAAGGCGTAGGCTGGTCTTCATGCGGTAAATGGGTGTCCGAGAGGAACCCATTTGAAACGGGGTAAGTTTCCGATAGGGAACTTATTTCCATCTAAAGCTTAGCCTAGTCACTATTATCTTGCAAATTTCCTATTGAAAGCATGTAACCCAACGATTTATCTCAACTTGTATTGTGGTCACACACTAAGAACCTTTTCCCATACTTGACTTTCTTGTTAATTTTTGTTGTTTTTAACTAATTGTGACAAAACCCCCATTTGATATTTGACACTTTTGTGTCACCCCCTTTTATTTACTATGTTTTTACTCGTTAATATCTTTAGCTACGACTAGTTAGAACTAAATTTTATTTTTCTATTAATTCTCAAAACCACTCCCTTGGGACGACCCCAACCCTTGGTTGGGTTATTATACTATTGTACGATCGTAGACACATTGAATTGGAAGTTTGTTTTGTTGATTACGGTAAACATCAACGTTTAAAACTCTTAATGTTGTCCTCAAGAGTCATCATCTTCGAAGGAGGGAAAAGTCCCTTTAGTTGCAAGAGTTGCAACATAGTGCTCGTTACTGCATTTCCCTCAGCTGGAGGTAAACAGATGGCTCCAATATCTCCCATGATATGGGGGTCATTAATGTTGGGCTCTTGGAAATCGTTTAGATTTCCGAAGTTGTCTTGGTGGCTCACCTGGCTGCCGCAGCTGCCATTGACACTCATGCTTCCTGCTTTCAACACAAACAATCGAAACAAAATTGCAAATTAAGTAAGTAAAACTACAACTAACAAGAGCAAAATTTTTACCAAACTAAAAATTCTCAACTAACACCACTCCCCGGCAGTGGTGCCATTTTGACTTCACGTATCAGGACACTACTTCGGTTCAAGTTCCAACGATCGCGTGAAGTATTATAACCCAACCAAGGGTTGGGATCGTTCCCACACGGAGTGGTTTCGAGAATTAGTAGAGAAATAAATTTTAGTTCTAGTTAGTCATAGCTATAAACATTATCGAATAAAAACATATTAAATCTAAGGGGTGATGCAAGCGTCAATTATCAATGGGGGTTTGTATTAGCTAATCAACAAAAATGACAAAAATATAAGGAAATGAGATAGGGAGACGGAAGTCTTGGAATGTGATAGGAATATAGGATAAAAGACACTATCGGGTAGACGCTATTGATAGTACATCGCTGAATATTTGTAACTAGGCTAGACTTTAGTGGGGGTAAATTCTCTAGAGCAACTTACCCCGAATCAACTTGATTTCTGTCGAACACTAAGTTGTCGCATTTAAGCACAACCTCCGCCTTAACCCATTCACTCTCTCGAACTGAAAGTGTGGGAGAGGACCTAGGATTCACTCTCTCGAGCTGAACCCACGGCGACCCAATAACCACCGGCTATCAATTCAGTAGTCTTAGTTTTAACACCACTCTTTAAAAAAAGCCAAAAACACTAAGATGAAATCGTATTTGCAACTACAATCTCATTAAGTTCAAACACAACTACGTAACGAAATCACATTCAAACAGCGAATATACTAACAATAAGCAACACCCAACAGTAAATTTAACCCATATTCACAAAATGACACCCCAAGAATTGGGGTTTTATCTAGACATGAAAAAGAGATAGAAATTGTAACCAACAAGTGTTTCCATCAAGTGGGTACGATGAATAAAGTCTTTAAACACGTCAAGGATAAAGATTCTTCGAGACCCACTTCCAATTTCTTGGAATTGAAAATCTACAAATCTTCAAGTTCAAGCACAATGTCTCCAAAAACTCTAAGAACTAAAACTGAAAATATTCTCCAAAATAAAATCTCTCTAAAGTCTGATGTCTAATCTAACAATTTACACAAGTATTTATAGTGTTCGAAAATTTGTGCTGCGAAGGACCATTCATCGTAGTTAGTCGGGATCGTCGACACACTCGGCGTTCCGCCGTTTGGTCTGGTTCATCGCCTTACTGTTTTTACCTTCAGCATTCTCGTGTTTTAAGGCATTGGGTGATAGAGTGATGCTTCGCGAAACTTCTCGGCGACGTGTCGATTGCTCCTTTTCATCACAGACTTGACTTTTTTCTTCAAGGCTCAGCACACTGGAACATTCGGCGGGATTTAGGACCTTTCGGGGACTCGTCTAATAGTTTAGGTGATCCTCAGGAAGCTTTTTCTTCGTTCTTTCAGCCACTTTGTTGCTTTTTTCTTGATAGCGTCCAAGTTTTGTCTCTCAATTTAAATACCTGAAACTTAAGGGTTTACATTAGTTATTGAGAGAAAATATGCATTTGAGGACACTAATTCTATTAAAGTATAGCCTTAAATGAGTCCAAATTATGGACTCATCAAGGTGCCACGATGTAATTACACAGGGGAAGTCTGAGTACCTAATAGTGTGTCATTTTATTGACTTGCATAACTAATGAGTTTTGTAATTCTCCGGTACTATACCTCCCCGAAGAAAGAACGCAACCAAACCTCCCCACCCCCCACTACTTCTCAATCAAAAGGTCATAACGACTCCGAGTCTAGTAGTTCTGAGGTTTAAATGAATATCACACATGACGATCATCCACCTCGAGCTAATAGATCTACAGCAGCGAGGGCTATTCTCCAAGACACTCCTCCCTAGTCTGAAGAGTGAGGTAGTCATTCCGGTAGCAGTGAAGAATCGAGTAGTAAATCTAATGTTAGTTCAGTAGTCAGTCTGCTGATAATTCGAGGGGCACTGCAAAGTCTGAAAGCAGATCTCAGGAAGATGTAAACACCTCTCCACCTGCGATAAATACAGAAAGTAGAGTACGAAAGGAGACAGATGTTATAGATGATGATATAGAGATCACCAATGATGATACCTTCGTGATGTATGTGAACGTCAATGAACCTGATCCCGCAGAAAGACAGCAGTTGATTGACTGTTACCGTTCCAAGAATGGCAGCTTCAAAAGGCGATCAATCATGCATGAGGCTAGGATGGTGGTAGCTGATATCAAGGCGTTCCCCAACATTTATCAGACATTTCAGTTCCATCAATTCAACTAGATGAACAATGCACCTGGAGAATACTCTAGCCACCTGGCCAGAAAGTTTTATTCATCTTATGCAGCTACACTGATGAACTTTGTTGCGGAAATAGAGACTACGAAATGTGGACAGAAAGACATTGCCATTACTTGGGGTCCACTCAACTCAAATACAGTTCAGGGCAAATCGATAGATATCTCTAAGGCTACTATTAACAAGATGTTGCATGGCCCGGAATACGTTGCACCAGCTTCCGCTGGCCTTTTTGAGGGCAAACATCATGAAGTCACCAGTGATACGACTATGGAGATTCAGAGTTCTCGAGAGAAGGTCTTGCGTTAGATTGCAAAGCAAATTGCTATAGATGGGGAGAATGCAGTTTGGGTCAGAACGACGCCAACACTTATTACAAAATCTTCACTATCTTTTCCATCCAAGGTGTGGTGGACTGTTGTCCGTGTGAAATTGAGATCGACAACTAATGAGAACACCTTGTCTCCTTCACTTGCTTCTTTGGTAGCATGCCTCATGGCTGGTTACCCGGTAAATATGGGGCGGATCATAGCAACCGAGCTGCGAGATAGGGTACTGAATGAGAGGGCCAGATTTCCATTTCCCTATCTGATAGGGAAATTATGTCGACAAGCAAACATTCCCCCAAACAAGCTAGTTGACAAGTGGGGTGAAGCATTCAGACTCACCCAAGTTTCTAAAATCAAGGATGTCGCGAACCATCTTTTTGGTGTAAAGTCTGGAGTTATGGGTACTTTGGTTGTCGTTCCTCATGTGCCACTTGATATTCCACATGCAGACAGAGGGCCAGAGAAGGGGGAGTCATCCCAGCCATCTACAGAGGCACCACCACCATTAGTTTCCACCTCATATCCTCCAGGTACCTATGTCACTATTCTTATGATTTTTCTTAAGAAATTGGTTGCACATCAGCTCCAAACTAGGACCTTAGTCGTCCAGATTGTAATCTGGATGCCTCAGCTAATAGATAAAGATGTGTTAGCTGCAAAGGAAGAGATTAAAGATGAGATGCGGAAGGAGCTAGTTGTCTTAAAATACATAATGGATGATTTGGAGAACCTTGTCCAGGATCGATTCTAGGCCACCGGTTCAGTAGATACTGAAGATTTCAAATCACAATTGGCTGAGATGCGAACTTAGGTTGTTAAATTGGCTAAACAGCTAGTACAGGTACCCACTCCGGTCATGCTAGATTCTTTGATGCAATTGCTAAATCAGACACCCTCCACTCAATCACTTGACGATTTCTAGGGTGAACTACCCTAGAGTAAATTCGGCAAGAGAAAACACAGAGCCGGAGAATCTAGTGAGGGACACCTGCTGACCTGTCCAGAAAGGTAAGAAGGTAAGAAAATAAAGCCCAAAAAGCATCAAGAAAAAATGCTAGATAAAAAGAAGCACGTGAGCAACAATAACGAGATGTAGTCATAGCTGGAGCTTCTAGTAGCAGAGTACCTATCCCGACAAATGGTAGCCAGCCTGATCATGTGTTGAGTTCTGAGAGTGCACCCGTTGATAAGGGTGCCGACGTTGATCCGACTACCGGCACCTAAAGTGTCGTAGGTATGACCCCTCCTCACAGCCACGTATTGTTTTCTTTATTGACTTTGAGGGCAAAGTACTTTTTTGGAGAGGAAGGGGGTGGTGATCAACCTACCATTCTAAGCTGTTAGAATGAGTGGAGGTTGACTCTGTGTTTACTGTGAAAAATGGTCTTGTGTTGGTATTTGTGTGTTGAGCTGTGCAGCAGCTAGTCTGTGAAAAATGAGGACCTGAATCTGAAATTTGACTGTTAGGATCTTTAGATGACATCTTAGATACTTACATGTTGAGCATTGCTAGTCTGATCAATAAATTGGTGAGCCAAGAAACTGGATAATGTAATTTTGTGTCATGTGTGTTTGAAAGTTTTGCTTTAAGTCTAATGCTAGGAGCAGAAACTAGAACTTGCCTGAGTAGTCTTGCTTAAATCTAACAATAACCGGATAGGAAAGGATCAATAGGCCATTTTTGTTAAGCTATTAAAAAGACAAGATTGGACAACCAAATAAAAAGTTTACCACTTTATCCCGATTTGAGCCTAAAAATCAGTCTTTGTTTTTACCCAGTAAATATCATATCCTTTGGTCTCAGAAAATACGATGTCACAATTCGGGACAAAAACCTAAGTTGAGGGTGATTACAATCTGAGCGGCAAGAAGAAGTGAAAAAAGAAGATTCAACCAGTGAGCTGAGTGCATATAAATAATACATATAAAAAAAGTGTGAAGAAAAGAAAAGAAGAAGAAGAAAAGAAAAAGGAAAAGGAAAATAATGGTTGCTAGGATGTGCTGAAATGAAGAAAAAGAGGGAATCTCTCAGAAAAGAGTTGTGTGAAAATGAAATATTGGAAAACCAAGGGACTAGTCACTCACAAACCCAAATATCCATTCCCTAGCCTAAGCCTATGTTACAAGCCAATAAAGTCCTACAGTGATCCTATTTTAGGTAAGCAAGGGCATGGTAGTTTATTGTTAGTGTTAGAAGTTCTTCGAGAGTGCGAGCGTAGTACTTAGTCCCAATTATCATGCGTGAGGGACTTCTTTGGTGTGAGGACACAGTGATTGCATTTGAGAGTAGATTGTGTTAGCTGATAGTTCACAGGCATAAGCATGATCGACCATGAGTAATGAGATGTCATATATTGCTCCTTGCATTTTAGATTCATGGTTTTGGATACAAATTGTACTTGAGATAGTTGTTGCGTAAGTTCAAAAGTGTTTGAATAATTTGAGGACCGAATGTGTTGCTTTCTCATCACTTGAGGGCAAGTAATGGTTCTAAGTTAAGGGTGTTTATGTGCCACGAAATCTTGGCACATTTGATGCTTGAAAACTAAGAATTGATACTAGAATGTGTTTGGTTGTGTTTGTTCAGGTAAAACATGTGAATGTGAAACAACAAAAATGAGAAGAAAATGTACAGTGAAAATGACTAGAACCAAGTGAAGATCACGGATGCCTTGATGGGTCGTGAAGATCATGACTGATTATGAATAAGTTTGTAAAGTGGAACCAGGAAGAAGGCATGGAAGATAACACATTGGTGGAACTCAAGTAAAGACCACGGACACTTTCACGGGGTCGTGGTCATCACAACGGTCTGTGGTAGTGCCCATGCAGTGGAACTAGTGTATTGGTCTCGGGGAAACAAAATGCAAAGGCGAGTCAAGGGAAGACCACGGAATCCCTCATGGGTCGTGGTCTCTTTAACAGTCTGTGGTGGTGATCGTTAAGGTTATCTAGTGAACAAGTACAAGAAGCTGAAGATTGAATTGACCAAGTGAAGACCACGGGCATTTATACGGGTCGTAGTCACTAGTACGATCTGTGGTATTACTCGTGATGATGATCCAATGTACAAGCATTGAAGACCCAAGTTTGGGGAACTCCAAGTATAAACTACGGGAGGCTTCACGGACCGTGAAGCTTGTGACGAACCGTCAAGTTGTTCGTGAAGCTGCCCACATTTCAGTCCTACTTCAAGTAGGACTCTTTTTTAAAACACTTATTTGAATTAATTAGGTCATTTTTATGTTTTATCTTATCTTACCTTGAACGACGAACAAGTTTCCATAATTCATAGCTTTTGGTTTTTGATTTTGGATATTAAATTAAGTTTGAAGTTCGGTTTTCCGGTTCTTGAAATATCAAAGTGGTGGTTGATTTTCTTATTCTTGTAAGTACTTTCTAACATGTTTTCATTTTATGTTTCTGAACATTTACGTGAAATTAGTAGTAGCTAAACACCATAACTGGGTTGTGGGATCCATGACGTAATTCTAATCGTAATTTCGTAAAATGAGTGAAAGGCAATTTATGTTTACAAATTGTAATTTAGCTTTTTTTTTATTCATGTATTCTGATGAGTGCACGCATTAGAGTGAGCCTGTATCTGTAATTTGTTCGAGAGAAAAATGATCGTTAGGAAAAAAGTTAAATTAATCTGATGAAATGGAGTGAAGGTTTAAGTTAGAGAGAAAAGAATCAACACACCATTATAGGCGAGGGTAAATCGTGTAACACTCTAGGACCGAGAGGACTTGAGTGAAGATTATTTGAGTAGACTAAGAAGTGTCATATATAGATAACTTGCAACTCAATTACGGAAACTCAATTACAGAAGAACATTAGATGCAACGTTATGGGGAACACAATCGTAGTTTTAGTTAATTATTGAAACAACTTTCAAACTAATATTTTGTTAATTGTTGAATTAGACTTTAGTTTGAAACTTTGGTTACCAAAGCGTTAACGCTAAACCTAATTTTACTTTTTGTAATTGTTTATTTAGGAAATAATAACGACATTAGAGTAAAATGCGATAGTGAAATCATTTCTATAAATAAATTCTCTGTGGGATCAACCTCAACTCACGTTGAGTTCTGTAAATTGACTTCGGCCGTTTATATCTCTTAATTGAGGTATAATTTTGGACGTATCAGCAGGCAAGGGGAAAGATGTAGACCATAAATTGGAGCACCATGATCAAGAACCTTCTAAGGAAGAGAGGAGGATGGATAAGGAAGTTAGGAGAGAATCCTGGAGAGCTGCTAAAGAGAAGGAAGCTTTAGAGAACCAGCAATGTGATTCAATGAGGTCTAGAGCCTTAGCTAGTAGACCTCATGCTCCTGCTGATAGTAGATATCCTGACATAGTCCCTACACCACAGCAAGTACCCATTGATGAGGGTGTCGGCATCCCTTCAACAACCAATGCCTAGAGCATCGCAGGTATGACCCCTCCTCACAGCCTTTGTATTTTGTACTTTGTGGGAAAAGTCTATTTTGTTGGGGAGGGGTGGTTGAGTAACCTGCCATCAGTTGTTAGTGCATGGAAGTTGGCTCTTATGTTGGTTTGTCGATTTGTTATGTGGATAGTTTGGCATTTTCTGTGTGTGAATTGATAGCAGTAGTTGAGTTTTGTGTTCTGTGTGAAATGATAAGAAAGACATATTTAATCTGAAAATTGATTGTTAGGCTCTTTGTATGACATCTCATATACTAGTGTGTTGATCATTGCTAGCAAGGACATAAATTGGTTGACTGAATACCAAATGTGTAATCATGTTTCATGTGAGTGTGAGGTTTGTATGAATTCTAATGTTGTAGGTAGAAGCTAGAACTTGCCCAAGTAGTCTTGCTAAAATCGTTGAATAGCTTGATAGGAAAGGATCATAGGCCATTGTTTGATTAAGTCCACTTTAACCAAAAACAGCTACCAAATTAAATCGTGAACCCTATTTGAGCCTTGAAGCTAATTTTGTTGTCACAATGTTTATATCATATACTTGGTTCTCCGAAGGCACGATGCCACAACTCAGGCCAAAAGCCTAAGTTGAGGGTGGTCATGACCTGAATAAAAAGAAATAGCTTAGCAGTATTGTATCCTTGGTTATTCTGAAGGCACAAAACCACAATGCATGTTTGAATGGGTTTGTTTGAATTGTTCAAGTAAATGGTAGTTACAAAAACAAAAGAGAAAAAGAAGAAAAGAATAAAAGAAATTATGTGGATGCCGAGATGTGCTGAAGAAAAAAGAAATTTGACCCACTAGAATAAGAGTTGTGTGCTAATAAAAACTTTGGACAAGCAAGGTAATCTAGTCACTCATAGACCAAATGTTTCACTCCCCAGCCCAGGCCAACACTACAAGCCAATAAAGTCCTATAATGGTCCTATTTCGGTTGTTTGATAGTTGAAGCAGGGAAAACAAGGGTAAGACTATGGTCTATATACTATCAATCTTAGAAGTTCTTTTGGAGAGTGGGAGTGTTAGTCCCAAATATCATGTGTGAGGCGCTTCTTTATTGTGAGGGCACTATGTTTTCATTTGATAGTTGCTAGGTTAACTAATAGTTGGTACTAATATAAGCATGATCAACAGTGTGCAATGCGATGTCGACCATTGATCCTTGCATGTTAGATAAATGATTTTGGATGAATTTTTTTTGGAGAAAGATATTGCATATTTTAGATGTGTTCCTTTGTATTTGAGCATCGGTTGTTGTTCTTTTTCATCACTTGAGGACAAGCAATGGTTCTATGTTGAGGGTGTTGATGTAACGTGAACTCATAGCACATTTGACACTAAAAACTAAGGATAAGTGCAAGAAATTGAGCTTGTTTATCTGGATATGATGGTTTCTTTGATGCTTGAACAGGTGAAACACTTGGATGCAAAAGATAGGAAAAAGGAAGAAAAGTAGAGTTGAAGTCAACACCACGGAGCCTAGACGGGCCGTGGTCCAGTTGACGAGCCGTCTGATGGCTCGTGGAAGAGAGGCAGTGAATGTTTTGGATGCCTAAGTTTAGCCTGAAGACCACGGAGCCCCATACGAGCTGTGGTTGAGGTGATGAGTCATTTAGTTTCTCGTGGAAAAGAGGTAGTGAAATTAGTAGCCACCCAAGTGAAGGCGCAACTCCACGGAGCACTAGATGGGATGTGGTGCTTAAGATGAGCCTTCTAATTACTCGTGAAGAATACCAGTGAAGGAAGACCCACAATGTATAAGTGTGGGATCACGAAGGGCTTGACGAGTCATCTACCCTTAGATGAGCCGTCACTCTACCCAAGAAGTTTTGTGATAGTTCAGTCCTACTTCGAGTAGGACTTGTTTTAAAGACTATTTTAATTACTTAGGGTTTATTTTGAAGATTATCTTAGATAACCATTTTTTACCTTGAGACATTATGAACGTTGAGAAACGATAGTTTCCATTTTTTAACACTTGGCTATGTTGATTACTTTGGGTCAAAAACATTGTGTACTTGGTTTAGTGTTGATAATCAAGAATCTTTTGGTTTGCTATTATTGTAAGTCTCTTATATTATGCTTTCAATAATATCTTCTGTTGATTTTCTTGAAATAATGTGTGGCTAAACACAACAACTAGGGTTGTGGGAACCATCACTAAAACATAACTATGTATTCAAATACGAGTTACATTTGATTTTTAAATGCATATGTTCTTTGTACCTCCCTAATTACTACTTTCTAATCAATGAACTCATTAGAACTTGACTATATCTATCACTTGTTCAAGAGAAAAGTGGTAATTAGGAAAAGCCAGAATTAATCTCCAATAACTTGTTTCGAAGATTGGAGATCGAGAGAAGATAACCTTCTTAACAAGTATGCAAGGGTAAACTTCAAAGCACTCTAAGACGGAGAGGATTAGAGTGAAACTCATCTAATAGGGCTGAAAAGCATTTATATGTATCTGAATTGCTAGGACCATATGATAATTATCGAAAAATAGTTGTTCGTATAGAATTCGAGAGTGAAATAAATGTCATGGTGAACACAATCCTAGTCTCGCTAAATCAATTACTTAAATATTGAACTATTTTTTGCTCTTATTGACTGTGAATCTAATTAACAATTGGTTATTTGAATACAAACAACCCAATATTTACTTTTCATAACTTAATCTTCTCGGAAATATTAACCACAATTGAATAAAAGCGTTAGAGATTTTATTTCTTTTGTAAATTTCCTGTGGAATCGACCTCAACTCCTATTGAGTTCTATAATTGACTTCGACAATTTATACTTCTTAATTGAAGTGTAAGTTTGGACGTATCAAGCTCAAGTAGGGTAGTCTCTAGTAGCAAATTATAGTTCTAAACTGTGTGCACCCGTAGGTTTGCCTTAAATGACCTAGCTAATGGATCCACATATAGCATATGTTATAATACTGAGTTGTACCTTGGCAAGTAGACTCTCCCTTCTCGATGTGGGAGTTAAATCAAAATCCATGTATGGCTGACATAGTGTGTTGTCGGTGAAAGCTAATATCCCACAAAATGAACTAAGTTACTTTCAAATGTTTTATGAAGCTTTCCTTATGATTTAAGATTTATTGACCATGTTCATGATTCCTGATGTATCTAAAAAGGCTTTAACTATGGTTAGCCTGGTCATGCACTCCATATTTTCAATTATATTAAAGATCATGTTTCATGTTTTATTGACTGTCCCTCATACTTAGTCCATTCTATATACTAATGGGCACTTGTACCTACATTGTTTCACTAATGTAGGGCTTAACAAATCCTCTCTCTTCATTCGTGGCTAGTGAGCCCCTAGATATTTAAAGACTTGATGACTCCGAAGACGATGTAACCTTTGTTGCTTTCTTATGTCTTTTATGTTTTTGGATGTTGTACGTGGTGTACGGGTTACGTCCCAACCATTTATTTTGACGTAGTAGAAAGGCTTGTCAAGATTGTGTTAGACTTATGTTGTTAATTGTCAAACTCTTTCCTTAATATGAGATGCTTTACTTTTGTCTATTACTATGAGTATACGTATTTCAAGTGGATTTTGTAGGTTCTCTTGGGGTCTTATATGCCATGTCACTTCTAGGGTGTACTTTGGGTCGTGAGAAACATGGCATTGAGAGAACAAGGTTTTAGAAAAAGGTCCTAGAATGTCTAACAAGCCGCTTTGAGTAGAGTCTTGTTCATAAGTTTGAAGTTTGGCACATTTATAAATAAATAGTTACGAAGCGTTTAGGAAACTTTATTTATTTCATTACTCTAATGTCATTCCATAGAGTATATTTCTATAAAGATCTTTCTCCTAAATTGTGTTTGATACCTTTCAAGATATGGCCCCTTGAAAAGCTTATATGAGAAGGAATGCGGTCAATGACAATGTGGAGCCCAAGGTTCCTCAAGTTTCGGTTGATCCTTTGGCTGAGCAAGTGACTCATGCCAAATTTCGAGCCGCTATTTAAGTATTGGCTCAAGCCAAGACAACCCAAGCTAATAGTGAGTTTAATTTTCCTATGAACCCAAATGTGGGTATGACAGCGGGAAGAATAAGGGACTTCACTAGGATTAATCGGCCAGAATTCCATGGTTCTAAGGTTGATGAGGATCCTCAAGAGTTCATTGATGAGATTTAAAATATAGTACGTATGATGGGATTGTCTACGGTTGAGAAGGCTGAGTTGGCTGCTTACCAACTCAAGGGTGTTGCTCAATTGTGGTTTGAACAATTGAAAGGTGAGAGTATGGTTGATACGGATCCTCTTGATTGGGAGGAATTTAAGAAAGATTTTCTTGATCGTTTCTTTCCTCTTGGAATGAGAGAAGCGAAAGTGATTGACTTCATGACAAATCAATATGAGTGTAAAGGAGTATGCTTTGAAGTTCACTCAATTGGCAAGTATGCTCCAACTATGGTTGCCAATGTTAGGGGAAAAATGAGTAAGCTTATCTTAGGTGTTTCCAAATTAGTTATTCAAAGAATGTTGTACCAGCATGTTGATCAAGGAAATGGATATATCTCATTTGATGATACATGCCCAAACAATTGAGGAGAAAAATCTCAAGGAAAGGGCAAAAGATTCTAAGAGGGCAAGGAATAGTGATGTTTACTTTTCTCATTTTATGTCCGGTGGATAAGTGTAATACCCCGGAAGTTAGTAGGCTTAACTAGAGCTTGTTGTAAGTGTTAGAGTCGTAAAACATGCTTCTCAAACTTAGAATGAAGGGTTTAGGGGTTAAACATCAAGGTAAGACTCCCCAAGGACCAACTAAGGGTCCTTGAGGAGGACCCTAAAACCTAACCCCAAAACTACCCAAAAAGGTTACCTACAAATAGGACCTACAGGACGTAGGTCCATCCACACCTCGTGGGTGAGCTTCGTAGCTCAAGCCCCACCTCAACAGGCTGCAGACCACGAACCATGCCCAACCAGGATGGGCCGTGGTCCCACCTACGGTCCGTGGGTCATGGTCGTGGATCATGCCTGCAATTTTGTCCAAGGTCAGCCAAAGGTAAGGGTCTTTAGGTAATTTCCTTTTTAGTTATTATTAAGTGGAGTCATTTTGTATAGTATTAATTCACCTATTTAAGAGTTTTTAAGTCATTAACTAACCTATACACCTCATAAATCCCAAGACCCAAAATCCATAACCAACTTTCCCCCAAAATCCTCTCTTTAGAATTCCAAGGAAGAAGAAGAAGAAGAAAATTGAAGCTAGGATTGAAGAATTAAGTTTTTATCCTCAATTTTGTGGTGAATCTTCAATAAGGTATGGTAGCTTTTCATCTATGGGTAGCCTTCACCCATAGAGTCCCTTCAAAACTCAATTTCACAACTCGAAATTTCCCCAAAAATCTAGAGTTTCACTCCAAGACATGGATTCCTTTTCAAAAATGATTTCAATTATTTAATTGCTTTATATTATGATCAAATTGATGAATTGCTACTGTTTTCATGATGAATTCCCCAAGAATCCATGAATTCCCTTATTTCCTCAAATTGGATCTTAAAGTGTGGGTATTGATTGATGTTAGTAGAATGTTATAGAATTATGAATGTTATGAATTGATTACTTGAATCATGTTATTATCCATGCCTAATGTATTAATTCTAGGTGTGTTGATTGAATGTGATATATGGTCCTTGAAGGACAAATTATGAGATTTATATATAATCATGATGTTTATGTACATGCTTTATGAATACCTTGAGAATGAAGTTTCTATGATTATTATAATGATGATGTGTTGATTGAAAGACTATTCTCAATTATACACTTATGAATGATGATGGCATTTTGTGAAAGGCTTTCCTCACCTAAATGAATCGGTAGGCTAAGGGCATCCCTTTCACGTGTGATTAAAAGTTATCTTGATTGATATACCTTGAATCAATAGGCAAATGGAATCCCTTTCATGAATGACTAATGAAGTATTCTAAGGTTTGTCTTGAATTGGTAGGCCAATGGTACCCCTTTTATGATGAGTCAATGAACTATTATAATGATGAATTTTGAATCGGTAGACCAATGGTACCCCTTTCATGAGGATTCAATGAGTTATTCTAATAATGTACCTTGAACCGGTAGAGCAATAGCATCCCTTTCATGTGTAATTATGTTAAAAGAGAATTAACTACTCCATGGGAATTTAATGCTTAGCACCGAGTGGATATAGTGAGGTGGAAACTCCCCCTATGTATGGCCGGGTTCCTAGTAAAAACCTCTGAATACTATAATTATGTGCCCACATAAGTTATTAGCTAGTGGATCCACCAAAGAAAAAATGTTACCGGTTCTACCTTAGGCAAGTAGACCAACTCTTTTCGTTGTGGGACATGACACCGGATTCCATGTTAAGCTCACATGGTCTATGTCGATTAAGGCTTATTCCCACTATGACAATAATATGAGTTATGTACTATGGTTACTCAAGAACCTCTATAAAGTGTGGGTGGGGGTATGGGACTTCATCCATGCACTGCACAAGTAGGCTTTGAGAGTAGTTATGGTGTGTTCCGTAATGCTATAATGATTTATGAAATGAATATGCTTATGATGATGCTACTAAGTATGTTGATATGAAGGCTAAATGTAATAATGAATGCTTAACTTGGATTGTTGTTATATGTTGCTTTCCTTGATATGACTTAGTAAATGTGAAGGTTTCCTTGTCTATGGTATTAACTAAAGATGAGATCAAAGAATGGTAAGTATGATTATGGTGACCTAAATGTTGTACTTAGTATAGATGGGATTATGGGATCTTTATCTATACATTGCACAATTATAACCCAGGGTTGCTTATGAGATGGTTCTATTATACTATGGTGATCTACATGTTGAAAATGCTTATGTCTTATGCTTTTATGCTTATGTCTTATGCTTTTATGTCTTATGCTTTTATACTAAAGTTCATAATGATTTCCAAACTTGGCATATAGCATGGTTTTCAACCAAAATGTCATTTTTGGCATGTTTTCAAGGATTTTTATGCATGGCTATACTTAGTGCAATTTTGTACTAACCCATATTTTCTACATTTTTCACAAAGTGTAGGTTCCGGTTCCTAAGGTGACCTTCTATTGGTTCAGGCTTGGATAGACTATTCTCCTAGCTTGTGGTGAGTCCTCAAGATTCGAGGACGTGTGAGTCAATTGTAGTTTCTTTCTAGGTTTTTCCCTTTCCGATTATATTGAAAGGGGGGTGACCCTATTCTTGATTCAAAGATTGTATTAGATGGCTAATTGAGACAAATTAGATTTCCACTTGCTTTAATAAAATACTTCGATTGTATGGATAAAGTTTTTTAATTCCGCATCATTTCTTTTGTCTTATGTTATGATATGCTAAGGGGCATACATGGAGCCTTTGTAATGACTCTCCAGGTCATTTTTGCCTTAATGCCTTCTTTTCATCGTTTAGAGCATTCCTATAGTGACCCCAAGTTATTTATGACTTGTTGCCACTAACTGTTCGGTCGCCTAGTTGTTTGTTTAGGTTTTATACTCGTTTCCCTGTCTTAGAGCTTTTGAAACTTGAATAGTTGACTTTAGTCAAAATGTTAGGTAAGCGACCTCTGAATGGAATTCTGACGATTCCATCAACTCTGGAATGACCAAATTAGGCTAGTAGCATGGTTGGCATAAGTATCGAGGCCTTCGGTGCGAGTTTGGACCATTAGGCATTTTAGCCTTTGAAATTTGGCCTAAGGTTGACTTTGGTCAACATTCTTGGAAAATGCACTCTCATGAAAATTCTATCAGTGCGCTTAGCCCCAAAATGTCGAGTTTGGTCTAGAATGACCTTTCGTTCGACTCCCAAGGCCTCGATACTCATTACGTGTAACGACCCTACCGAAACCATATAAGCCAATAACTCACGAGATTTTTATGCATATATATATTGTCCTCACACTAGTCAAAAAAATAAAATATATATCTAACTTCCGAGTACTCAAACTAGGTGGTTCATGCTTCACACCATCATTCAAAATTAGTGGTAAATTTAATATATTACAAGCCTTGGGCTTACACACCCCGAAAGAATAAAACACATAGTCATACTTATATTACAACCCATGGTGACATGATCAAATTCATCCTCAAACTTCATGTAAATATACAACACATAGATCATGTACAAGTCCCAAGGTTTATGCAAAATATAGATGTCTATATGCAATTGTGATCTTCCATCCCCAATGGCCAGCTTCATGCCTCCTCTCGATCATTCCCTACGATAGAAACAACTATCGCTAAGCATATAGCTTAGTGGTGCAAAACTATTGTTTCGGAGCCATCCGATTCACAAAGCAAACTTTCTCAAGTCATGAGCAACATAATTGGACATAATTAATAAATCAAGTAAACAATATATAAAGAGTATCAAATTCGATATTTAAAGACCCAAATGTCAAGAACGTTCATAGAATCATTTTCCAAGAGATTCAACAACAAGGCTCGCCCAACATGTACATCATGTCCTCACACCATGCACAAGCAAGTATCAAGAAGGGTCGACGCCCTGT
>JAJOOI010023822.1:0-26419 GCA_029582585.1 Solanum bukasovii
TAGAATTAGGAAGAAGAAGAAGAAAAATGGGATTTTGATTTGAAAAAAATAAAAATATATTTAAAAGGGATTCATTAAGGGTAAAATTGTCATTTCCGCTTCTTTTTTTTTACTGTTGTGGGCCTCGAAAAATACCCCTGACGCGCCTGAATTGCGTCTCAATCACGCGTTATGCCAGGTTGGATTCGCGTGTTTTTTGGTTTAAGAATTGGATAGTTGAAGTGCCTACTTGTGCACTTTGAAAGTTAGAGGTCATACTTAAAATTCGAAGCCAAGTTTAGGGTCCAATTTATGTATTATGCCTAAATAAAGCATGGCAAATGACAAATATTATGGATCCCTAACACTCATTCACTCGTCCTTTATTAAGAACTCCTCCAAAGAGAACCAACTCAATTTCTAGAATGCTCAACCTACATCTAGAATTCACTTCCTTCAGAGAATGCCCGGCTCCATGTTGTTCAGACACTTAAAAAAATGTTGACGGGTGCGTGTTGGATCCTCCAAAAGTGGTGCATTGTTGGAGGATCTCACATGGGCGCCGCAACATTTTCGAAGAGTCCGAGTTACATAGCCCCATATCATTTTTCAACGTAGGTGTAAGTGGTTCTTCAGGCCTTACCTTAACTAGCCTGACTCCAGCAACTTCATTTCACTCATTCACAAAGAAAAAAGCCTCCAAACTACCGATGATTAATCCAGTCCACAGAGTATGTTACTTCCAGCTTTTTCCAAAACAAATCAAGCCTGATCTATGTTTCAAACAGAGATATGGGTATCACAGTCTTTGAACTATTAAGGAGACATTATTGAACAAACCATAGAAACTTCAAATCCAAAGTCAAGTACTCCCCCCGTCCCAATTTATGTAGCAATGTTTGACGAGGCACAAAGTCTAAGAAAGAAAGACTGACTTTTGAAACTAGTGGTATAGAATATACCATAGACATTTGTCTGACAATAAATATTCTCATTAAACGTAAAATAAAAAGTTTAAAATTAAATTATTTTTAAATAAGTTAGTATGGTATTCTTTTTCAACAGACTAAAAACAAAAGTATGTCATATAACTGGAATGGAGGAGTAGTTTCTTTACTTTCTGGAGAGTACTTCATTTGTGCAGAAAAACAAATGATGCCATGCATCCAAAATAATCCAAAAGGCAACAACATTTTCATTCAATTATTGTATAGAAAGACTGTACGCCATGTGTCCAGGACAATCGTAAAGCTTACAGTTGAGCTGCTCAGAGAGGACATATTACTCAACGTCTCCAATCTTCACGATATACATAAACTGATAAAAGGAACTCTTTTTACTACAGCATGACTATTTTGTGTAACATTCAGCAACTGAACATTGTTTATTTCTAGCTAAGTTGCACAGAACAGGAAATCCAACCCTCAATTTCTCTTCATCCAACCATCTATCATTCCAAAAACAGGTTCTTCTAGCCATCCCAACTTTCAATTCGTGAATCCCTGAAATTCAGGCCATAAATTACTTCTCTGCTACCAATTACTAGTTCCTGAAGGCAGTGCCTCTGGTCTCATGAGGTTTTTCATCATGTGATTGTCCATTAATTTTAACTATTGGCGTGAACAGGGGACAAAAATGCTTAGTTTTGATAAATTTTTAGAAATTCTTATATGCATAAAGGTATATTTATAGGAACACTTTATACCTACTCTCAAACTTAAGGTACCAGTAATGTCATTTTCTAGTGATTTTCATGTGACAGTTATTTTGTGGGATAATGGGTAAAACATGAGTCATTTTATTGGTATAAAACAAACAAAAGTGATTTCACTAAGCCATTTCTGTATCTTGGATGACCATCTAAGAACTTAACTCTTAATGCTTCGCATGGGAGGTCACAGACCAAACTACTATGCAGTATTGAAACACTGATTTTCTTTTCTTTTCTTCACTTCCCTTTGGTAAGGAATGTTCATATAGTTTCCATGGTAGTGATTATAAGCCAAACTTCCCACTCATTTGACCTTCACATGCTGTTTCTGAAGACAGGTCTATTAATCAAACAATAAATCAACTTAGACTCGGTCACTAACGGACTGGTTATACGATGAATCATCTATAACTGGTCCCAACGGATGTCCAAGTGTTGTTAAAGGCTCAAGCAAGCTTAGGTAAAGCCAGGTTGTTGCCCGCGGTGGTGTAATCCGATAACATTATATAAAAAACAATCCTTTTTTTTCCATTCTGCAGCATTCATCCTATTTCATTTCAAAATATCACATCTACAAATAATTGAAAACTCCTAAATTCGTTAACACTAAATATAAAATGCAGGAATAACTCACATAGAACAATACAAGCTTACTTTTCAACAGTCTTCACCGAAGAGGCGGCGAAGACGGGAAGCAAAGCGACCAGTAGGCTCAGCAGCAGCTTCAGCAAGCAAGCTTTGCCTAATATGATCCATTCGCTGAACAAGTCCTTGTTGTTCTTCCTCGAGCCCAGCATTATCCTCCATGAGATTATGAATACGATACTTTTGCCCAAGAGATCTAACACTCAATAGAAGTATTCCTGTCATGGCGAAGAACTGTATGAAACTGTCTTTTCTCTTCATTGCGTTTGCAAAGAAGCTTAATGACTTATTAGGGTTCTGGAAGCAGCCGGAAGCGACCGATCGCGGTGGTGGAATAGAGGAAGCCATTAAGATTACTGAAGATGCCGGGAATAATGTCGCCGGAAAAATAGTCGCCGGCGGGAAAATGATCTCTTAGGAATTAATTGCAGCAGTCTAATGAAACTCTTTTTTTTTTGAGTTCCTTGCTTTTTGCATTGTGTGATTTGTACTTTGTCCTTTTTTTTTATTATTTACATTCTAATTATTATTTTTTCCTAAATAATGAAAATTGTTCATTGTTTTAAAATAAATTTATTTTTACTTGTCATATTTTACTATTAATAAAATAATTTATTTTTATGTTTTACACTTAACAAAAATAATTTATTCTCGAGTCCAATATTAAAATTTTAATTAATATAAATATTATGATAAAATACTCATACTAAACACTATTTTACTTTGTAGTTTATATTTTAACTGAAAATATAATAATAAAAAAAATCTGTTGACAATTAATGTCATTTGTATAATAAAAAACCAATAAATAATTATAAGAATTGCAAAAAAATTAGATAAATAAAAACCAAATGAAAAATCTATTTATTTAATTTAATTTTAAAATTCAAACTTAATTTTTTTAATCTATTTTTATAAGAAAAAATCTAGTCAAACAGAACCATATACATCTTTAGTAAAATGTTTACTAGACATCTATTCAAAAAAAAATTCCATAAAAATATTGGCTAGTAATCTATTTAATTTTTTTGCCTAATTAGGAGTCAATTTATTTCATATTCTATTTTATTCTTATTACAGTAATTTGGTTAAAATAGTGTGTCCTTTTTAGGACATGAATTATCATTTTTCTTCTGGGGACTCTCATTCATCACTCTCTCTTTCTTCTTCTAACCCCCATCCCCCCTTTCTCCTCCCACCCCACACCACCGGAGGCTTAAACCCTAACTCTACTCCGATGGCTTTAGCCGGCGGCTATGCAAACTCCAAGTTAATCCAAAACGACGCTGCCGTGGCGCCACCAAAACCCTTGTCATCTTCTGTAATCGAACGATATAAGGCGGCGTTGAAGGAGAGGGAAATGGAAATTAGGGCTTCTATGCCAGACGGCGATGATGATGTTATCGTGTTGCCTCCGTCTAGGAATGAGATTGTTAGGCTTTATGAATTGTTGTTATCCGAACTGGCTTTTAATTCTAAGCCTATCATTACTGACCTTACCATCATTGCTGGCGAACAGAGAGAACATGGTGAAGGCATTGCTCATGCGATTTGTAATCGGATTCTAGAGGTAGTGTTTTACAGTATTCAGTTTTGTTAAGGTTTTGAAATGCTGCTTACAACAACAGTTAATCCTAGCCGTTTCAATTCCCATTTTCAATCTGATTATCTTAATAAAGTGATTTATTTTGTTCTGATGTAAAAATGGTATTGCCTTTGCTTTTTCTATGTCGAATTCTATCCCTTTGAACTGTATTGAAGTTTCGGGATGAACTGTATTGTTTCAGAAGTGTTGGATTCTTGTGCATTCTGTTGATTACTGTAGTGGTGAATTGTTAATCTTGTATCTGTTAAAATTGCTGTGGAAATGGTGTCTTTTTAGTTTGGTTTATTGCATTGTCGAAAGTATTGTCATCTAGATATCAAAAGTTGAATGCTAGATTTTAAGTCCAAGTATTCTGTGAATTCTGGTATGAAAATGTGGCATTTTATGGTATGGGAGTCCTTGGCAATAAGCATTAAGCAATTGAAATGAACTTAGATGCTTTAAGCTACTACGTGTAGAAATGAATGAAGCAGTTCCAAAGTCTGGGATCTTATACTTGTCATGACTTAGCTGTTCTTGCAGATTTTTATGTTGTATGGAGCTTGTGAAAACTCTTACACTCATTTCTTCTGAATCCGAAAGGAAGAGTTAGAAGAAGTATACTGAGAGCGACTGACACTCAAAATTATAGATTATATTGGTCATGGAAAAATATGAATTCAAATTAACGAGTTAAAGTAATACATTCTTAATATTCCAGTCCTCTTGCTTTGGTCTCCTTAAATTGTTTCATCTATTTATTTTTCTTTGTTTGGGCTGCTGGTGGCTAAGCTTGGTGTGGTAGTTTGTGGTTGAGTATTAGCGTTGGATTCATCATCTCCATATGTGCTTTTAGATGAAGTTAAAGATTAGGGTAATGATGAAAGGTGCTTCTGATGTCCAATAGTTCTAGTGTCATGTGGTTGATGTTACAATATGAATGAAATATATTTATTTTTATGATTAGTATTGCTGTAACGCAAATTAGTCTTTGAAGCTTACTGATTCTTACAAACTGGGCAGCAGAAGTAGAAAAATTTGTAGTCGTGCTCCTTTGCTTGATCAATTCCTTCCCTGTGTAAATGAACAGAATACTTGTACAATAGATGGTGGGGAAGTTTGTCCTTTGTTTGGCTGTGGTGCATAGATTTGATATATTCTTACATAGAAGAGGTTAAGAGAAAATATATGATGGAAGAGTAGTTTGGTTTATAGTTAATGCTTTTTCAATAGGTGAGTTGTATGAAGAAAAGTAACTCCTGGGATTGCATGCTAAGTGTTATTCCTCTTAGAATGAACTGGAAAGAAGCAAAGAAATAATCAAAACTTAATGAGATTTAGAGAAAATCAGCATGTATCTACTTCCTACTTAGTTTGAAAATTATCTAGTTCACAGTGGCTTGAGTTTTGTAAGGATTATGGCTGAAAAGATAGCCATCTCTTATTCGTTTTGATAATTATTTTGTTCACAAGGGTGTGTTTTTAAAGGATTACTGTTCAAGTTCTTTCGATCACACATCACCTGCAACATAAGCAGGACAAAACATAGGAACTGACTACTTTCTGAGAGCTGTATGCGCTGCCCAGTATAGTTAAAAACCACTTGATAGTGAAACTATTGATCACTTGTAGTAATTGTTTAGGTTAAGCTAAGTCTCTGCCTTCCTTATTTTTTATTTGTCAGGGGAACTGGTAATTTTTTGTTCTTAGCATGCCATTTTGATGTATTTGTTACCCATATTTTTCTGCATTCTCACATTATTCTCTTTTTTAGGTCCCAGTTGAGCAGAAACTACCTGCATTATACCTTCTGGATAGTGTTGTAAAAAATATTGGCAAGGACTACATCAAGCATTTCTCTGCCCATTTACCTGAGGTGAGTATTTTATATGGTATTTGCATGACTGCTATGATGTTATACCACTTTATATGAATTTGTTTTTCTTTTCCAAGGTTTTCTGTGAGGCATATAGGCAAGTTCACCCTAGCATGCATCCTGCAATGCGCCACCTCTTTGGAACATGGTCAACTGTGTTCCCAGCACCTGTTCTCCAGAAAATTGAAACTCGTCTTCAGTTTTCACAGCCGGGGGTCCAACAATCTTCTGGCTTGACTTCGTCAAGAGCATCTGAATCACCGAGACCAACTCATGGCATTCATGTAAATCCAAAATATTTGGAAGCAAGGCGTCAGCTTGGGCACTCCACTATTGATTCAGTAAGCTTTTAGTGAATCCCCATTCCCCCCTTGACATCTATTCCCTTCTCAAGTTCTTTGTTTACTAAATTATCTCTATTTGCAGATCGGTTTATGTTTTCTGGTGCTGTCTTGAGTATTTATTTTAATTTATCATCTGTTCCCTCTTGGTTCTCATTTCCATACCTAATATTTGAAATCATTGAATTAGATTGAAGGATGTGGCCAAATTTATGAAAAAGTCTTCAGCAAAAATATTGTACTAATTAATATAATCTGCAATGTACTTTTTTTTTTGAAAAAAGTAAGTATGTTATATATTCAAAAGCAGAATAACTTAGCACTAAGGTAGTACACATAACTGGAAACCTTTTGTACAAAAACAAGATGAATTAGGGGCTCTCTAACACTGAGGATCTAATTAGTGTAGGCATGAAACAAAATTTTGGTCTAAATTTTTTCTATTAAGTTATGCCTTTTAAGCTTACTTTGGTTCCTATACACATACCAATGAGGTGAAAAAAAAATACCCTTAATTGGCTTCTTTCTTTTGGGTAAGTGCAATAACAACACCATTGGAATTGCTTATTCCAATGGGAGGAGAATATGTTTAACACCAACAAATTCTAGGGCTTAAAACTGAAATAATTGTTAAAAATGTTACTTTTTCAAATTGAGGCAGAAATGTCATTCAAGGAGACTAAACTTAAAAGTAGGTAAAAGACTTTAATCACGGCATAACAGAAGTTTAAAGCCTTCTGCCTACAACTTTACTAGTAGTACAGGTAAGACACATTGTTGACACACATCATCGACATTGTTGAGTCTTATGGTTGGATCTTCTATAGGTAGTTGTGATAGACATAATTGAACCACTTGATTCTAGTTTTCCTTTTCATCTCATTTTTCATCCCTTTACTGGTACTTTTTGAGATTTTGGTCCTTTGGAAGTACTTGGGCCTGTAATTAAAGTAATTCTATTGGGAGACAGAGAGGAGGGTAGTGTAGAACAAACTTGATTGAGGATGCCCTGTTGGCATTTCTCATTAGATGTCAAATGTGGTTAGATCTTTTTTATTCCAGATACAGATGATCACTAGACATTGATTTGTGAAGTTAGAACTGTTTGAAAAACTTGGCTTAGCATATTTTCAAGGAGTCACCCTACAGATATCATAGTCTAGTTATCAATCCACATGTTTGTTTGTTTTTTTAGCTTTCACGCAATCTAGATGAATGGGGTAGAATGAAATAGCATTTAATAAATCTGCTGACTCCTGTAACTTTTGTATTCTTACTAGTTAGGTAGTTATAAGGGTATTATTTTGAAGTAAATGTGATAGGCTTCATAGTTGAGTTACACCAACCGACTTGCTTTATTGTACTTATTAATATGTTTCCACTTAGATGCCAAACACGTGAAAGTGTTTTAAACTGCAAAAAGGGATGATGAGTAGAATTTCTTAGAGTGAAGTTTGACTGTTGCAGGTAAGAGCTGAAAATTCTACAGGTCATATATCTTCAGATCTGGAAGCCAAGCAAGTTCTGTCTACATCTTCAAAGAATGCGAGATCATCCTCTCCTTATAGAGTGGGGCCTCCGAGGTCATTGTCACCCACCCTCAACGAGTTTGCCTTGGATAATCCTGCCATAGGACTCAGAGAAAGGGCCTCACCATCTCATACTGCACTTGACTATGGGTTTAGCAGAGTAAGAGGTAGAGATGTTGAGAGGAGTGAGTGGCAGAGAATTTTGCCTGATGGTGCTAATCAGCAACCAGACATTCCTTCTAAATATCGCATGAACAAGGGAATTGATCTTCAAGGACCTAGAGCTTTGATTGATGCTTATGGAATTGATGAAAGGGAAAAAGTAGCCAATCTGAGGCAACAAAAGATCGGGAATGCCACTATTAATGGCTTAGGCAATAGGTTAGCAGTTAAGACATGGCAAAACACCGAAGAGGAAGAGTTCAACTGGGAAGATATGAGTCCAACTTTAGCAGATCAGAGTCCATTTAATGATTTGTCAGCATCTGTTCGCCATCCTCAGAGTATTAGGATGAGACCTGGTGTTGATTCACAACATGCTGTGCCATTGGTGACTGACCCTAGAAGGAGCTGGGCTAATCGAGGGCAATATTCTTTAGTTCATGATTCTTCCTTGGATGATGTTCACTCGGTTAGTATTGATGTACTATCGCATGCGGTTATTTTCCTTTGTTTTTTGCTTACTAATGTTATTCAACTTAGTTTTTTGCTAATTAATGCTATTCTAACTTTTTTGATGTCTCTGATATCTTTAACTTGTTTGGAGCAATAAAATTTAGCCTTAGCAGCATATTTTGTTATCTTATCTTCAGCTGATTGTTCAGATTGGAATTCTATATCTGCTTCCCATTGGCTAAAACAAACCTAATTGGAGCCAGTGACTTTATTTGGTTGTATTTATTATTATCTGAGTTATTTGACGGATGTGGACCAAACTCGTAGTTCTTACATTTATTTCGCGATCAAGATAGCATCATAATACACCATGAGTAAATTCATTTGCTCTTTGTCTTGTATAAGGGGGCATCTTTTTTTTGTTTTATCACTTGAGAGATTTTTCTTTTCATATTGAAACTATGTCAGTTCTTTTGGCAGTCTGGTCGAGGGGCGAGAAATAAAATTACTGGATATTGCGATGAGACATCTCTGATTTCAGGTTCACATTATCTTCAAAAGCTTCCAGAAAATGTGCCACAGTTGCCTCTAAGACATTTAAAGGGTGAAGGAAGTGGAATCTCATCAGCGACCGGTGAATTAAAGCACCCTTTGATTGGCAATTTGGCTGCTGATGGACATACTTGGAGGCCACCATATGTTCCGCCAAGAATGAATCCTACTTTTGACTCTTCGGTTCAGGATATTCGGGTGGTTACTGGACGGGGCCCTGGTGTACCATGGCCTCCCCAAAATGTGCATACTCCCCAATCTTTGACTTCAAAACCTGTTGTTCTGCCTCATAATCATGTCAGAAGTCCTTTTGAAGTAAATAATGCAAGCAATTCAGTTGTCAATCATACTTTGGACAGGCCAGTTCTTCCTGAGCAACATATTGATAATTTGAAGAGCAGCTCACATATCAAGTTTCCACAATTTCCTAGTCAACACCCCACATCATTTTCTGCAAGTCATCAAAACCCTGAACAGATGGCTTCAGCAGAACCTCAGCTATTTCTTTCTCAGCGTATTCATCAGACTATGCCTCCAAGTGCCTCACTACCAACCTCAAACCATTTGCTACCACCAATTTATAGATACCCTCTACAGGGTCCTGGATCTTCTATAGGTACTCACTTCCCCCGTCCAGTTTCAGGTCCACAGGTGTCTATGCCATTGGTTAATGTCCCAAATACGTCATCACAATTTTCCTCAGGAGCCTTACCACCTTTTCCCAGAGGCCCACTTCCTATGCCTTCTAAATTCATGCCAGCATCCCAAAATCCAGGTCAGGTTACTCCTAACCCTCCAGCAGCAGGCTTTTCAAGCTTGATTAACTCACTCATGGCACAAGGTTTGATTTCATTGACAAATCAAGCTCCCGCACAGGTACTTGTTTTTTTCCTATGTCAAGCTTTCTCTACTGTCAATTTTCTTGTGAAGATTTTTCTCAGCCATGTGATATAATTTTTAGGATCCTGTGGGCCTTGATTTTAATCCGGATCTTCTTAAGGTTCGTCACGATTCTGCAGTAACTGCTTTATATGCTGATCTTCCAAGACAGTGCACAACTTGTGGTCTACGATTTAAATGCCAAGAGGCTCACAGCAGTCATATGGATTGGCATGTAACCAAGAATCGAGTATCGAAAAATCGCAAGCAGAAATCTTCTCGTAAGTGGTTTGTAAGCGTCAACATGTGGCTTAGTGGTACAGAGGCTTTGGGATCTGATGCAGTTCCTGGATTTCTACCGACTGAGCAAGTTGTCGAAACGAAGGATGATGAAGAATTGGCCGTCCCTGCTGATGATGAGCAGAATGCTTGTGCACTGTGTGGAGAGCCTTTTGATGATTTTTACAGTGATGAGACTGAAGAATGGATGTATAGGGGGGCTGTCTACATGAATGCACCAAGTGGGTCAACTGTTGGAATGGAAAGGTCTCAGTTAGGTCCAATTATTCATGCGAAATGCAGATCTGAATCTAGTGCAACTCCACATGAGGACTCCAGAAAAGTGGATGAGGTGGGCCCTCTCTTTTCCTTTTTCTTAGGTTAGATTATTTGATTGCATTTTAAATATTGGTGTGTTAGTTATTGCTGAATATCATAACCTGATGGTGATGCACATGATGCTAAATGGCAATATGGACCCGTGACTGGGGTATCACTCTTAGTGGTGAAACACCTAAAATGGAATTTAATCAGTAGTGCCTCTATTTTTCTCTGTAGTCGTATTCCTAGCAACTTTTGGGTGGTTGAGGACATGAGGTTGGCCATAGCTCAAAGCTTGAATATCTATAGTTTGTTCTTGAAGTTGTTCGGTACTTGGGGGTTTGTTTGGTGGGGTGTATAAGAGAAGTGTTGGATAGGGTGTATTAGTTGTGCTGAATTTATTTGATTATTTCTTATGTATTGTTTGATTTGGTGTATTAAATAAAAATAACATGCATTGCATATTTCTAAAAAAAGTCATTTGTTTTCAAAAATACCCTCCACAAATATAGTGGAAAGAATGTGGAAAAGGTTTCGAGGGAAATTGTGTCTTTACCCATGCTAATGCATTCATTAACCCCCCCCTTGTGTTTTTCATGCATGCATACTTTTTCTAATGCATGCTCTATTCTTGCATTAGTTGTTATACATAGGTTGAAAAAGTGTACCAAACAAGGTATTAGTAATATGCAGAGCGAATGCATGCATTATTTTTTTAATGCGTCCTACCAAACGACCCCTTAATGACATAGTGCATACTTTTCTGAATATAATAATTCAAAAAAGCGAGTTTACCTGCGATATTTGAGTGCCTGATTGTGTATAATTAGGTGCAAGTTGAGGAGACATTAGAGTCTCTCGTGTCTAGTGATTATCATAAATTGCTGTCTGTTTGTAATCTCAAAACTGTTAAAAGTTCGAGACTTTTTGTACTATTTACTTTTCCCAGATGCGGGGAATGTGCTTGTCGATCCAGGGTTACTGTTTATGGTTTCTAATTTGTTTTTTATGTTTGGAATTTGTCTATTCTCTAGGGTCAGGAAGATGGAAGTCAAAGGAAACGAATGCGGAGTTAGCTTCATTAAATCAGCTTCTAGGTGCATTGTAACTTTATCTTGAGATTTCTCCATGATAGCATTGAGCTTTAGATTATTTCTAGGTACCATGCCAGAATCATGTACATGTACAGGAGTTGTAACATCAAAGCTTCTTGTCAGAAAAGGTTTCATACAGTCTTGGGAGCATTTTTATCCTGACTTTCTCTATTTTCGTTTCCATTTCGGATCTTCTTTCATCTGTTTTCTTTTCCTGTTCACTTTTTGAGTGGCACGACCAGCCAGGTGCTTTTCGTATCCTTCGAGTGTTAAAACATTTGTGGGTTTAATCCATTTTTTTCTCCTTTCACATAGAGGTTTCTGCAGGAGGATATGCAGGGAATGCTTCGATGATCTTCTTCAAGCTCGTGCACTGTCAGGACAGAATAAATCTACCTAGGTGCAATTAGGATATCCTTCTGGTCTTATCAGATGTAAAAAATATGAAAATTTTCCGTCTAAATTTACTAGGATGTTCAAGCTGTTTCGATATGATGTATTGCTTCTCTGTGTTGAATTACTCATCTGCTTCAGTGAAACATGTTGGCATTTGTTATGTGCTCGAGACAGAGAAGTCTAATGCTAGTAGTTCTTTTTAAACAGTTAATATTATTCGTCTGTCGGGGATCTTTATGCAAATACCTGGTCGGATTTACTGTTTACTTTTCTTCTTCAGTATCGATAGATTATGCATTAATCATATATATACATTTGCCGTCTGTTTTATGTTTATGCAGTTGAGTGGGCAGCTATTCGGATTAATTCTTCTGTATAGAGGAAAAAAGCCAATTTACAACTGTAGTATGCAGTCCAGAGTCTGGGTTGGAGTTCCGACTCTAAATTTGAATCACATACTGCAGGGTCTATTTGGGAGTGACACTTCCAATAAAGTTTTCTCCATATCCAAGGTTCGAACTTAAGACTTGTGATTAAGGGTAGATCAGTTCTATCACCGCACCTTGGTAGTCTCTTTTTTATCTTCTCATGAGCACTTCACAGCATCAAATGATAAAAAGAAAGGTCAATTTTATTTCCATTTATATAGTATTAATCACACAAATGGTCAAAAAGGAAAATATGTCTTGTTTTTGAGTTACCTCTTCTGTCTCAAATTATTTTTCGTGATCTTTTTTACATGCCGCTTAATAAACATTAATTAAAAGAGTTTTTAAAACTATTTTATCCTTCATTAGTATTTGAACACACAACAATCATAATATCACGTCAATTGAAGTGTCTGTAGTCTTCAAAAATAATTACTAGTAAAGATAAAAATGGGATGAACTTAATTCTAAAACAATAATAATTTGACACAACTATGTTTAGAAATCACGGAGACGGAAGGAGAACTAATTAGACAATTATTGATTTTTCCAAATCTGTTTATTAGAATGAAGATTTTATTTGAGAATGTTATGAGCGATTTAACTAAGAATATTATGTTTTCGCAAGACATATTTGCCTCCCTTTGCTCTATCTTTAAATTTTGAATGATGAAATTAAAAATAGGCAAAGAAGCAAAGGGAAATTGAAAGGATAGAGTATTTCTAGGGTTAGAGATTGCTTAATTCTTGTAAAATGACTTCAAAATATCTAAAATATGTGTAAAGTATGGTGTTCCCCAACTCATTACGGAGGTCCTTATAAAGTTTTTTGAGAAAAAAGTTTTGGGTGCTTCGGGCACCAAATCCATGGGCTAATACACACGAAAAATCGGGAAATATGGAAGATTCTTAAAAAAAAGCTTGTAAATGCAGAAATGGGCGTTAAAAAAATGGGGTGAGTATACGTGAAGGTTCCCTAACTCATTACGGAGGTCCTCATAAAGTTTTTTGAGAAATTTTTTTTTGATTCTCCGGGCGCCATATCCATGGGATAATACACACAAAGAATCGGGGAATTTGGGCGATTCTTAAAAAAGGACTTGTAAATGCAGAAATGAGCGTTAAAATGGTGTGAGTATACGTGAAGGTTTCCCAACTCATTACGGAAATCCTCATAAAGTTTTTAAAAAAAAAAAAATTGGGTGCTCCGGACGTCAGATCAATGAGCAATACATGAAAATCAAAGAATTTGGGTATTCTTAAAAAAGGGATTATAAATGTGGAAATAGGCATTAAAAAAATGGTGTGAATATACGTGAAGGTTCCCCAACTTATTACGAAGGTCTTCATAAAGTTTTTGAGAAAAAAAATTGGGTGCTCCGGGCTTCAGTTCCATGGGGTAATAATACACACGAAAAATCGAGGAATTCAGGCGATTCTTAAAAAAGGGATTGTAAATACGGAAATGGGCGTTAAAAAATGGTGAGGGTATACATGAAAGTTCCCTATCTCAATACGGAGGCCCTTATAAAGTTTTTTGAGAAAAAAATTTGGGTGCTCCTGGCGCCAGATCCATGGGCAAATACACACGAAAAAAATGAGAAATTTGGGCGTTTCTTAAAAAAAGCTTGTAAATGCGGAAATGGGAGTTAAAAAAATGGTGCGAGTATAATTGGAGGTTCCCCAACTCATTACGAAAGTACTTATAAAGTTTTTGTGGAAAAAAATTTGGGTGCTCCGGGCGCCAGATCCATGAACTTATACACACGAAAAATCGGACAGTTTGGACTAGTCTTAAAAGAGGGCTTGTAAATACGGAAATGAACGTTAAAAAATGATGTGAGTATATGTAAAGGTTCCTCAACTCATTAAAAAAGACCTCATAAAGTTTTTTGAATTTTTTTTTGGGTGCTCCAGGCGCTAGAACCATGGGCTAATATACACGAAAAATTGGAGAATTTAAGCGATTCTTGAAAAAAGGACTTGTAAATGCAAAAACGGGAGTTAAAAATGGTGTGAGAATACATCAAGGTTCCTCAACTCATTACGGAGGCCCTCATAAAGTTTTTTGAGAAAAAAAATTGGGTGCTCCGAACGCTAGATCCATGAGCTAACAGTACACATGAAAAATCGTGAAATTTGGGTGATTCTTAAAAAAGGGCTTATAAATGCGGAAATGTGCGTTAAAAAAATGGTGTGAGTATATGTAGAGGTTCCCCAACTCATTACGAAGGTCCTCATAAAGGTTTTTGAGAAAAAAAATTTGGGTGCTCTTAGCGTCAGATCCATGAGCTAATACACACGAAAAATCGGGAAATTAAGACTATTCTTATAAAATGGCTTGTAAATGCGAAAATGGGTGTTAAAAAAATAATGTGAGTATACGTGAAGGCTCCCCAACTAATTACGGAGGTCCTCATTAAAAATTTCTAGAAATTTTTTTTGGGTGCTCTGGGCGCAAGATCTATTGGCTAATACACATGAAAAATCGGGGATTTTGGGCGATTCATAAAAAGGGCTTGTAAATGCGAAAATGGGCGTTAAAAAATAGAGTGAGTATATGTGAAAGTTCTCTAACTTATTACATAGGTCCTTATAAAGCTTTTTAATTAAAAAAATAATTGGGTGCTCCGGGCGCCTGATTTATGGGCTAATACACACGAAAAATTGAGGAATTCGTACGATTCTTAAAAAATGGCTTGTAAATGCTGAAATGGGTGTTAAAAAAGTGGTGTGAATATACTTAAGGTTCCCAATGCATTACGGGGGTTCTCATAAAAAAATATTTGATAGTAAAAATTTAGGTGCTCCGGGTGCCAAATCGATGGACTAATACATAGGAAAAGATAGAGAAATTTGATCAATTCTTAAAAAAAGGATTGTAAATACGAAAATGGACGTTAAAAAAATGGTGTGATTATACGTAAAGGTTCCCCAACTCATTACGGAGGTCCTCATAGAGTTTTTTGAGAAAAAAAATTTGGGTGCTCCGAACGCCAGATTCATGGGCTTAATACATACGAAAAATCGAGGAATTTGGGCGATTCATAAAAAATGGCTTGTAAATACGAAAATATGCGTTAAAAAAATGGTGTGAGTATAATTGAAGGTTCCCCGACTCATTATGGAGTTCCTCATAAAGTTTTTTGTGAAAAAAAATTGGGTGCTCCCGGCGCCAAATTCATGAACTTATATACACGAAAAATCAGACAATTTGGACGATTCTTAAAAGAGGGTTTGTAAATGCGGAAATGGGCGTTAAAAAATGGTGTGAGTATACGTGAAGGTTCCCCAACTCATTAAAATAGTCCTCATAAGTTTTTTGAGAAAAAAATTTATGTGCTCCGGGCGCCAGTTCTATGGGCTAATACACACGAAAAATTGGGAAATTTGAGCGAGTCTTAAAAAAAGCTTTTAAATGCGGAAACGGGCATTAAAAAATGGTGTGAGTATATATGAAGGTTCCCCAACTCATTACGGAGGTCCTTATTAAGGTTTTTGAGAAAAAGAAATTGGGTGCTCCGAGCGTTAGCAAATACACACGAAAAATCGGAGAATTGAGATGATTCTTAAAAAATGGCTTGTAAATGCGAAAAATGTGTGTTAAAAATGGTGTGAATATACGTGAAGGTTTCCCAACTCATAACGGAGTTCCTCATAAAGTTTTTCTAGAAAAAAAAATTGGGTGCTCTGGGTGCAAGATTCATTGACTAATACACATGAAAAACAAGAATTTTGGGTGATTCATAAAAAAAGGCTTGTAAATGTGAAAATGATCGTTAAAAAATAGTGTGAGTATACGTGAATGTTCCATAACTCATTACGTAGGTCCTTATAAAGTTTTTTAATTAAAAACTTTTGGTGTTCTAAGCACCTGATTCATGGGCTAATACACACGAAAAATTGGAAAATTTGGGCGATTCTTTAAAAATGGCTTGTAAATGCGAAAACAAGCGTTAAAAAATATCGTAAATATACGTAAAGGTTCCCCAATTCATTAAGGAGGTCCTAATAATGTTTTTTAAGAATAAATTTTGGGTGTTCTGGGCGCCACATCCATGGGCTAATACACACGAAAAAATCAAAAAAATTGGGAGATTCTAAAAAAAGAGCTTGTAAATACGGAAATGGGCGTTAAAAAAATGGCTTGAGTATACGTGAAGGTTCTCCAACTCATTACAGAGGTCCTCATAAAGTTTTTTAAGAAAAAAAAATATAGTGCTCCGGGAGCCAAATCCATAAGCAAATACACACGAAAAATTGGAGAGTTTGGGGTATTCTTAAAAAAGGGCTTGGAAATGCGAAAATGAGCGTTAAAAAATTGTGTGAGTATACATGAAGGTTCCCCAACTCATTACAGAGGTCCTCATAAAGTTTTTTGAGAAAAACATTTTAGGTGCTCCAGGCGCCAGATCCATGGGGCTAATATACACACTAAAATTGGGAAATTCGGGTGACTTTAAAAAAAAGGCTTGAAAATGCAAAAATGGGCGTTAAAAATAGTGTGTGTATACGTGAAGGTTCCCCAAATCATTACGGAGGTTCTCATAATGTTTTTTGAGAAAAATATTTTGGGTGCTTCGGGCGAAAGATTAATGGGCTAATAGACACGAAGAATAAAAAATTTGGGTGATTCTTAAAAAATGGCTGGTAAATGAGGAAACGAGCGTTAAAAACCGCTGTGTAAGTATACGTGAAGTTTCCCAACTCATTACAGTGGTCCTCATAAAGTTTTTTGAGAATTATTCTTTTTAGATCTCCGGGCGCCAAATCAATAAGCTAATACACACGAAAAATAGGGGAATTTGGGTGGTTCTAAAAAAAGGCTTGTAAATGCGGAAATGGGCGTTAAAAAATGGTGTGGGTATACGTGAAGGTTCCCCTACTCATTACGGAGGTCCTCATAAAGTTTTTTGAGAAATTGTTTTGGATGCTTCGGACGCCAAATCCATTGGCTAACACATGAAAAAAATGGGAATTTGGGAGATTCTTAAATAAGGGCTTGTAAATGAAGAAATTGGCGTTAAAAAATGATGTGAGTATACGTGAAGGTTCCCAACTCATTATGGATGTCCCCATAAATTATTTTAAGAAAAAAATTTTGGATGCTCCGAGCAACAAATCCATTGACTAATACACACGAAAAATCAAGGAATTTGGGCGATTCTTAAAAAAAGACTTATATATGCGGAAACGGACGTTAAAAGAATGGTGTGAGTATACGTGAAGGTTCTCCAACTCATTACGGTGGTCTTCATAAATTTTTTTGAGACAAAATTTTTTGGTGCTCCGGCGCCAAATCCATAGGCATTACATACACGAAAATCGGAAAATTTTGGCGATTTTTAAAAAAGGTCTTGTAAATACGGAAATGAGCATAAAAAAATTGTATGAGTATACGTGAAGGTTCCCAACTTAATACGGAAGTCCTCATAAATTTTTTAGGTGCTTTGGGCGCCAGATCCATAGGTTAATATACAAAAAATCGATGAATTCGGGCTATTCGTTAAAAAGGTTTGAAAATGCGGAAATGGACATTAAAAAATAGTGTAAGTATATGTGAAGGTTCCCCAACTCATTATGGAGGCCCTCATAATGTTTTTTGAGAAAAATATTTTGGATGCTCTGGGCGCAAAAGATCTATGTGCTAATATACATGAAAAATAAGGATTTAGGCTATTCTAAAAAAAAGGCTTGTAAATGCAAAATCGGGCGTTAAAAATGTAGTGAATATACGTGAAGGTTCCCCAACTCATTTCGGATGTCCTCATAAAAAATTTTAAGAAAAAAATTTAGGCCTCTCTGAGCACCAGATCCATTGACTAATACACAAGAAAAATCAGAAAATTTGAGCAATTCTTAAAAAAGGGCTTGTATATGCGAAAATGAGCGTTAAAAAAATAGTGTGAGCATACGTGAAGATTCCCCAACTCACTACAGTGATCCTCATAAAAAAATTTGAGAAATAACTTTTGGGTACTCCGAGCGTCAGATCAATTGCTAATACTCACGAAAAATCAAGGAATGTGGGCTATTCTTTAAAAGGACTTGTAAATACGAAAATGGCCATTACAAAAATGGTGTGAGTATACGTGAAGGTTCCCCAACTCATTACAGAGGTCGTCATAAAGTATTTTGAAAAAAAAAAATTGGATACTCCGATTGGCAGATCCATAGGCTAATACACATGAAAAATTATGGATTTGGGTAATTCGCGAAAAAAGATTTGTAAATGCAGAAATGGGCGTTAAAAAAATGGTGTAAGTATACGTGAAAGTTCCACAAGTCATTACGGATATCCTTATAAATATATTTAATAAAACAAAATTTTGGGTGCTCCGAGTGCTAGATGCATTTACTAATACACACGAAAAATCGAAGAATTTTGGCGATTTCTAAAAAGGGCTTGTATATGCGAAAATGAGCGTTAAAAAATGGTGTGAGCATACGTGAAGGTTCCCCAACTCATTACAGTGGTACTCATAAAATTTTTCGAGAAATTCTTTTTGGATTCTCTGAACGCCAGATCAATGGGCTAATACACACAAAAAATTAGGGAATTTCGCCAATTGTTAAAAAGGCTTGTAAATACGGAAATGGGCGTTAAAAAATAGTGTGAATATACGTGAAGGTTCCCCAACTCATTACGAAGGTCCTCATAAATTATTTTGAGAAAAAAATTGTAGGTGCTCCCGGCGCTAGATAAATGGGCTAATACACACGAAAAATCGGTGACTTTAGGCAATTCTTAAAAAAAGGCTTGTAAATGTGAAAATGGGCGTTAAAAAAATTGTGTGAGTATACGTGAAGGTTCCCCAACTCATTACGGAGGTCCTCATAAAGATTTTTGAGAAAAAAAATTTTGGGTGCTACAGGCGCCAGATCCATGGGCTAATAATACACACAAAAAATTAGAGAATTTGAGCGATTTTTAAAAAAGGGCTTGTAAATGAGAAAATGGGTGTTAAAAAAATGATGTGAATATACGTGAAAGTTACTCAACTCATTACATAAGTCCTCATAAAGTTTTTTGAGAAAAAGACTTTGGGTGCTCTAGGCGTCAGATACATCGGCTAATACACACGAAAAATTGGAAATTTGGGCGATTCTTAATAAAGGGCTTGTATATACGAAAATGGGCGTTAAAAAATGGTGTGAATATACATAAAGGTTCCCTACCTCATTACGGAGATACTCATAAATTTTTTTGAGAAATAAAATTTGGGTGCTATGTGCGCCATATCAATGGGCTAATACATATGAAAAATCTGAAATTTGGGCGATTCTTAAAAAAAGGCTTGTAAATGCGGAAATTAGCGTTAAAAAATGGTGTGAGTATACATGAATGTTCTCCAATTCATTACAGATGTCCTCATAAAGATTATTGGAAAAAAAAATTGGTTGCTCCAAGCGACAGATCAATGGGATAATACACACAAAAAATAGTGAAATTTGGGCTATTCATAAAAAGGGCTTGTAAATAAGGAAATGAACGATAAAAAATGGTATGAGTATACGTGAAAGTTTCCAAACTAATTACGGAGGTCCTCATAACGTTTTTTTAGAACAAGAATTTGGGTGATCCAGGAGCCAGATCTATGGGCTAATACACACGAAAAGTCAGAGAATTTGGGCGAAGCTCCTTACCAAGTTTTTGAGAAAAAAAATTTGGATGCTCCGGCCGCTAGATTCTTGTGCTAATACACATGAAAAATTGGAAAGTTCGATCGATTTTTTTTTAAAATGGCTTGTAAATGCGAAAATGGGTGTTAAAAAATGGTGTGAGTATACGTGAAGGTTCCCAACTCATTATGGAGGTCCACATAAAGTTTATTGAGAAAAAAAAATTTGGTGTTCCAGGCACCTGATCCATTGGCTAAGATTTACGAAAAATCGGAGAATTTTGGTGATTCTTAAAAAATGGCTTATAAATGTGAAAATTGACATTAAAAATGGTGTGATATACGTGAAAGTTCCCCTACTGATTACGAAGGTCCTCATAAAACTTTTTTAAGAAAAACTTTTTGGGTGCTCCGGACGCTAGATTAATTGGCTAATACACATGAAAAATCAGAGAATTTAAGTGATTCTTAAAAAAAGGCTTGTATATGCGGAAATGAACGTTAAAAATGGCGTGAATATACGTGAAGGTTCCTCAAGTTATTCCGGAGGTCCTTATAAAAATTTTTGAGAAAAAAATTTAGGGTGCCCTAGGCGCCAAATTTATGGGCTAATACACACAAAATATCATGAAATTTGGGCTATTCTTAAAAATGGCTTATAAATACGAAAATTGGCGTTAAAAAATGGTGTGAGTATATGTGAAGGTTCCCAACTCATTCCGGAGGTCCTCATAAAGTTTTTTGGAAAAAAAATTTGTGTGATCCAGGGGCCAGATCTATGGGATAATAATACACATGAAAAATTAGGAAATTTGGGCGATTTTTAAAAAGGGTTTGTAAATGCAGAAATAAACGTTAAAAAAATTGCGTGAGTATACGTGAAAGTTACCCAACTCATTACGGAGGTCCTCATAAATTTTTTGAGAATTTTTTTTTGGGTTCTCCAAGCACCAAATCCATGGGCTAATACACACAAAAATCAAGGAATTTGAGCGATTCTTAAAAAAGGCTTGTAAATGCGGAAATGGTGTTAAAAAAATGGTGTAAGTATACGTGAAGGTTCTCCAACTCATTAAGGATGTCCTCGTATGTTTTTTGAGAAAAAAATTTGAGTGCTCCGTGCAACAAATCCTTGGGCTAATATAAACGAAAATAAAAATTTTGGGCGATTTTACAAAAATGCTTGTAAATGCGAAAATGAGCGTTAAAAAATGATCTGATTATACGTGAAGGTTTGTCAACTCATTATAGAGGTTCTCAAAAAGTTTTTTGATAAAAAAAATTTGAGTGCTTCGGGCGCCAGATCAATGGGGTAATACACATTAAAAATTGGGAATTTGGGAGATTCTTAAAAAAGGGTTTGTACACGCAGAAATGAGCGTTAAAAATGATGTGAATATACGTGAAGGTTCCCCAACTCATTACAGAGGTCCTCATAATTTTCTTGAGAATTCTTTTGGGTGCTCTTGGAGCCAAATTAATGGGTTAATAGACATGAAAAATTGGTGAATTTAGGCGATTCTTAAAAATTGCTTGTAAATGCGAAAATGGGGAATACAAAAACGGTGTTAGTATACGTGAAAGTTCCCCAAATCATTACGAAGATCCTCATAAAGTTTTTTAAGAAAAAAATTTGGTTGCTCCAGGCGCCAGATCCATTAGCTAATACACATAAAAAATCAAGAAATTTGGACGATTCTTAAAAAAGGGAATGTTAATGCGGAAATGGCGTAAAAAATGGTGTGAGTATACGTAAAGATTTCCCAAATAATTACGAATGTCCTCATAAGTTTTTTTAGAAAAAGAATTTTGAGTGCTCCGTGCGCTAGATCCATAGGTAAATACACACGAATAATCGGGAAGTTTTGGCGATTTTAAAAAAAGAGCTTGTTAATGCGGAAATGAGCGTTAAAAAAATGGTGTAAGTATACGTGAATGTTCCAAACTCATTCTGAAAGTCTTCATAAGTTTTTTGAGAATTTTTTTTTGAGTGCTTTGTGCGCCAGATCCATGGGCTAATACACATGAAATCGGAGAAAATTGGGCGATTTTTTTAAAAAGGGCTTGTAAATGCGGAAATAGGCGTTAAAAATATTGTGTGAATATACGTGAAGATTTGTCAACTTATTACAGAGGTCCTCATAAAGTTTTTTGAGTGAATTTTTTTAGGTGCCTTGGGTGACAGATCCATGCCTGGGATAATATACATGAAAAATCGGAGATTTGAGCGATTCTTAAAAAAGGAATTTTAAAAGCAGAAATGACGTTAAAAAATGATGTGAGTATACGTGAAGGTTCTCCCACTCATTACAGAGGTCCTCATAAATTTTTTTGAGGATTTTTTTTTTGGTGCTTTGGGCGCCAGATCTATGGGCTAATACAAACGAAAAATCAAAAAAATTGGGCGATTTTTAATAAAGAGCTTGTATATGCAGAAATGAGCGTCAAAAAATAGTGTGAGTATACGCAAAGGTTTCCCAACTCATTACGGAGGTCCTTATAAATTTTTTGAGAAACAAAATTTAGGTTCTCAAGGCGCCAAATCCATGGGCTACACACGAAAAATCGAAGAATTTAGGCGATTCATAAAACAAGGCTAGTAAAGGTAGAAATGGACGTTAAAAAATTGTGTAAGTATACATGAAGGTTCCCAACTCATTACGGATATCCTCATTATGTTTTTTGAGAAAAACTATTTGGGTGTTCCAAGATTCAGATCCATGGACTAATACACACAAAAAATCGGGGAATTTGGGCGATTCTTAAAAAAGGGCATGTAAATGCGGAAAAGGGCGTTAAAAAATGATTTGAAATACATGAAAGTTCCCAACTCATTAGAGAGGTTCTCATAAAGTTTTTTGAGGAAAAAAAATTGGGTGCTCCGAGTACCAGATCCATGGGCTTATACACACGAAAAATTGAGAAATTTGGGTGATTCTTAAAAAAAGGCTTGTATATGTGGAAATGAGCGTTAAAATGATGTGACTATACGTGAAGGTTCCCCAACTCATTACGGAGGTCCTCAATTTTTTTTTGAGAAAATCAATTTGAGGGCTCCAGGCGCCAGATCCATGCGCTAATACACACAAAAAAATAGGAAAATTTGGGTGATTAAAAAGAAAGGTCTTGTAAATGCGGAAATAGGCGTCCAAAAAATTGTGTGAGTATACGTGAAGGTTCCCAACTCGTTGCGAAGGTCCTCATAAGTTTTTTTACACAAAATTTTCGGTGCTCCAAATGCAAGATCAATGGGCTAATACACACGAAAAATTAGAAAATTTGGGCGATTCTTACAAAAAGGCTTGTAAAGGCGGAAATGAGCGTTAAAAAAATGGTGTGAGTATACTTGAAGGTTCATTAACTCATTACGGAGGCCCTCAAAAGTTTTTTAAGAAAAAAATTTGGGTGCTCCATGCGGCAGATCAATGGGCTAATACACACGAAAAATTGGGGAATTTAGGCAATTCTTAAAATAGGGCTTGTAAATGCAGAAATGATGTTAAAAAATTGGTATGAGTATACGTGAAGGTTCCCCAACTCATTATGGAGGTCCTCATAAAGTTTTTGAGAAAAAAAAAATTGGGTGCTTCGGGAGCCAGAACTATGGGTAACACACGAAAAATCGGTGAATTTGGCCAATTCTTATAAAAGGGCTTGAAATGTAGAAATGAGCGTTAAAAACTGGTGTGAATATACGTAAAGGTTCTCAATTCATTAAGGAGGTCTTTATAACATTTTTTGAGAAAATTTTTTATGGTGGTTCGGGCACCAGATCCATGAGCTAATACACACAAAAAATCAGGGAATTTGAGCGATGCTTAAAAAATGGTTTGTAAATGCAGAATTGGTCGTTAAAAAATGGTGTCAATGTACGTGAAGGTTCCCCAACTCATTACGGAGATCCTCATAAAAAAGTTTGATAAAAAATCTTTAGGTGCTTCGGGCGCCAGCTCCATGGGCTAATAGACAAAAAATCGAGAAATTTGAACGATTTTTAAAAATGGGTTTGTAAATGCGGAAATGGGCGTTAAAAAATTGGTGTGAGTATATGTGAAGGCTCCGTAACTCATTACGGAAGTTCTCATAAATTTTTTTGAGAAAAAATATTTGGGTGGTTCGTGCACCAGATTCATGGGTTAATACACACGAAAAATTGAGAAATTCGGGCGATTCTTAAAAAAAGGCTTGTAAATGCGGAAATGGATGTTAAAAAAATGGTGTGCGTATACGTGAAGGTTACCAATTTATTATGGAGGTCCTTAAAAAAAAATTGTGAAATTTTTTTAGATGCTTCGGGCGTCAGATCCATGGGCTAATACACATGAAAAATTAAAAATTTGGGCGATTCTTAAAAAAGGGGTTGTAAATGCAAAAATTGACATTAAAAATATTGTGTAAGTATACGTGAAAGTTCCCGAACTCATTACGGAGGTCCTCATAAAAAAATTTAAGAAAATTATTTTGGGTGCTACGGGCGCCAGATCCATGGGCTAATACACACGAAATATTAGAAATTTTGTGCGATTCTTAAAAAAGTGTTTGTTAATGCAGAAATAAGCGTTAAAAAAATGGTGTAAGTATACGTGAAGGTTTCCCAACTCATTACGGAGGTCCTTATAAAGTTTTTCGAGGAAAAAAATTTGGATGCTTCGGCCGCCAGATCCATGGGTTAATACACGCGAAAAATTGAAGAATTTAGGCGATTCTTAAAAATGACTTGTAAATGCGAAAATGAGTGTTAAAAAAATTGTGTGAGTCTACTTGAAAGTTCCCCAACTCATTACGGAGGTTTTCATAAAGTTTTTTGAGAGAAAAAAAATTGGGTGCTCCTGACTCCAGATTCATGGGCGCTATTACACACACAAAAATCTGGAAATTTGGGCTATTCTTAAAACGAGGCTTGTAAATGTGGAAATGGGCTTTAAAAATGGTGTGAGTATACGTGAAAGTTACCCAACTCATTATAGAGGTCCTCATAAAGTTTTTTGAGAAAAAAATATTGGTTCTCCAGGCACCAGATCCATGGGCTAATACACATGAAAAATCAGGAAATTTGGGCGATTCTTAAAAAAAGGCTTGTATATGCGGAAATGGGCATTAAAAAAATGGTGTGAGTGTACGTGAATGTTCCCCAACTCATTACGAAGGTCCTCATAAATTTTTTTGAGAAAAAAAATTGGGTGTTCCGTGCGCCACATCTATGGGCTAATACACACGAAAAATCTGAAAATTTGGACGATTACTAAAAAATGTCTTGTAAACGCGAAAATGACGTTAAAAAATGGTGTGAGTATATGTGAAGGTTCTCCACTTCATTACGGAGGTTCTCATAACGTTTTTTGTGGGAAAAAATTGGGTGCTCTAGGCGCTAAATCCATGGGCTAATACACACGAAAAATTGGGAAATTTGGGCTATTCTTAAAAAGGGGTTGTAAATACAAAAATTGGCGTTAAAAAATTGTGTGAGTATACGTGAAGGTTCCCCAACTCATTACGGAGGTTCTCATTAAGTTTTTTGAGAATTTTTTTTTGGGTGATCCAGGATCCAGATGCATGGGTTAATACACATGAAAAATTGGAAAATTTAGGCGAATCTTAAAAAGGGCTTGTAAATGTGGAAATGGGCGTTAAAAAATGGTGTGAATATACGTGAAGGTTCCCCTACTCATTGCGGAGGTCCTCATAAAATTTTTTGAGAACAAAAGTTTGGGTGCTCCATGGGCTAATACACGCAAAAAAATTGAGAAATTTGGGCGATTTTTAAAAAAGAACTTGTAAATGTGGAAATGACATTAAAAAAATTATATGAGTATACGTGAAGGATCCCGAACTCATTATGGATGTCCTCTTAAGTTTTTTGAGTGCTCCGTGCGCCATGGACTAACACACGCGAAAAATTAAGAAAATCACCTAATTCTTGTAAAATGACTGCTCAATGTCCAAAATATGTGCAAAACATGGTGAGCCTTCACGTAATACTCCCCTAACTCCCTACTGAGGGTTCCGTAAATATTTTGCAAGAAAATCATGTGAAAGCCATATCACCTAAATATTAATTGGCTAACACACGAAATACTGAGAAAATCATAGAAATCCTGTAAAATGGCTCATAAATGCTCAAAATATACGCAAAAAATGGTGAGGCTTCACATACTGTTCCCCCAAACCCCAAGGAGGGTTCCGTAAAGGTTTTGCTAGAAAATCGTCTGGAAGCCATATAACCAAAATATTTATGGGTTAACACAATCGTAAAATTGAGAAAACAGCCTAACTCCTGAAAAAGGGATCCTAAATGCCCAAAATAAGTGCAAAATAATTGTGAGGCTTCATGTACTGCTCCACAACTACCTACAGAGTGTTCTGTAAAGGATTTGCAAAAAGATCATATCACAAAATATTCATTGACTAACACACGAAAAAACTGAGAAAATTGCCTAATTACTGTAAAATGGCTCCTAAATGCCTAAAATATGTGCAAAAAATGGTAAGGCTTCACGTCTTGCGGGGGGGGGGGGGGGGGGGGGGGGGGGGGGGGGGGGGGGGGGGGGGGGGGGGGGGGGGGGGGGG